>SEYY01014179.1:100000-110000 GCA_009176605.1 Armadillidium nasatum | reverse complement strand
GAAAAAAAAATTATCTTCTTAATTTCTTTTATTTCACTTACAATAATTACAAAAAAATATTATATAATGAAAATAATGTTTTCATTCGGCTCCGGCTCTTGGCTCCGGCTTTGACTCTGGCTCCGGCTCCGGCTCCGATTCTACCTTAACTCAAAATTTTAATTACTCTGGTTCCGGCTTATATATAAATTTTAACCAATATATATATATATATATATACATATATATATATATATATATATATATATATATATATATATATATATATATATATATATATATATATATATATATATATATATATATATATATATATATATATATATATATATATATATATATATATATATATATATATATATATATATATATATATAATTTCGTATTATATTATCAAATCGATAATTACATAATAGGAATAACATGAGTTCATTTTAGAGAATTATTAAGAATTAAGACAAGATGGGAGATCATTCATCTTGGTCTTCGGCCATTAACTTTGATGAGAAGGAAAGACATCGTTACAGAATTGTTGATTCTCAGGTAAACTTTAAAAAAAAAAAAAATTTAAAATGAAAAAATAAATATTTCAAAGGATATTTATTTTGTGCTAAAATATTGGTTAAATAATTTTTAGTATTATTTTATTGTCAATTTTAAATATATGTTTTATCTAAAATTTATTTGATAAGTCACCTTTATATCTTTAAAATTTCTATTATCAGAATTTAGGGAGAGAATTTTTAACAAATTAGTTGCTTGCCGTATATTAAAGAAACAAAGGCAATATATATGTATGTATGTTTATTATTATTATTATTATTATTATTATTATTATTATTATTATTATTATTATTATTATTATTATTATTATTATTATTATTATTATTATTATTATTATTATTATTATTATTATTATTATACTTATAGAGCTCTTTGCATTTCCCTGATAAGGCTTCAGATTCATTTGGACTAAAAAATCGTATTCTTTATGCACATTTATTACTACCTTTTGCGTCTTAACACTTGAATCACAGGCTGTTCTACAAGGGCAAAGGGTAGTGGAATATAGACATGTTCATAAGATCGTAAACGAGCTTCGCTTTCCAAATAATAAATACAGACTTTTCCTTTGTGGAAAGTAATAGTCTCATAACAGATGAATAGTTCAAAATTTCGGACTCTTCCTTTAAGATACTTATGATAAAATTGTACAAAACTTTATAAAAGAAAACCACTGTGAAAACAAAAACATTGCTAACCTCAATTAGATAGAAGCATAAATGTGTATAAGAGTGCTTAGACAGGTTCTGTTCCTCTGAGTTTGTACACGGAGTATCCTTCAAGACTGGAAAAGCTGACAAGGAAATCGAAAGCTGACTTCTTTGCAGATAAATTTCAACAGACTCAAACAAACCCCTGTTCTCAATGGATCAAAACGAATGGCATTTTAAACCGTTAAAAAGATAAAGAAATAGTTAATCAAAGAATTAAAAATAGGTAACAAAATAATGACAAGCAAATAACCTATAGCAAACGAATTCTTTACTACCATAGGTGCAAACTTAGAAACTTAGCAAATTATTATGACATCGTCTCTAAATTTAAGTAAGTAGGCAGAAGTGTAGTTTGCTGAATATATATGATCATACGACGGGCAAAGATTTGCTTTCGATAACATATCAGCATCTGACGTTGAGTGCGTCATAAATAGTTTAAAGAACAAATTTTGAAATTCATAGCGTAAAAAACTGGATTTACAAATACTGTAAGAAAGAAATTTCAGCCTATTTTAGACACCCTCAATAACAAATCAATTAGTATTAGGGCGTTACCAAAGTGAACTAAAACTAGCGAGAGTCACTTCTGTTCCCAAAACAAATGAAACTTCCCTCCCGAAAAATTTTCGTCCGATACTACTGGTAAAATTTTTTCTTTTTAGCTGAATAAAAGTTTTTTTATTTTGATTTTTGATTATTATTATTATTATTATTATTATTATTATTATTATTATTATTATTATTATTATTATTATTATTATTTTTTTATTATTATTATTATTATTATTATTATTATTATTATTATTATTATTATTATTATTATTATTATTATTATTATTATTATTATTATTATTATCATTATTATTATTATTATTATTATTGTAATTATTTTTTCTTTTATTATTATTATCATTATTATTATTACTATTACTTTTATTATTATTCTTACTATTATAATAATTATCATTATTATTATTATTATTACTATTATTATTATTATTAAAGAGTTTTATAAATTAAAAAAAAATTTAAAGTTTAAATTCAAAAAGTCTAAAAATTTTCAAAAAATATATAAAATAAAATAAAATAAAATATATAAATTTCCAAAATAAAATATTTAGACAAATATCAATTTTATTTTAATTTAAAATAAGATATCTTTCTTAGATGAAGGAATCAGAGCCTTGTGAGTATCTGAAGGCGATGTTGCCAGTTTTCTGGTTGGCCAAAATATTTGGAGTTCTTCCTCTTACGATACAAAAGAAGAAAATAATGTAAGTCCTTATAAATATTTTGTGTTAATTTAATGACATAAATAATCTAATGTGGCTATTATTCCTATAATAATAATAATAATAAAAATAAAAATAATAAGAATAATTATTATTATTATTATTTTAATTGCTAATTATATACACAGCGAAGGATGGGTTTTTATATCATATATGATAATAATAATAATAATAATAAAATAATAATAATATAATAATAATAATAATAATAAAAATAATAATAATAAGAGAAATATATAATAATATTAATAATTATTATTATTATTATTATTAGTATTAGTAGTAGTAGTAGTAGTAGTATTTTTTAAATTAAAATTTAGTTATAAAAGTTATAAACTTTCATAAAATTTGTTCCATTTCCGAGCTAATTTATTAATGATTAATATATAATAATAAAATAATAATAATAATAATAATAATAATAATAATATATAATAATAATAATAATAATAATATTATTATTATTATTATTATTATTATTATTATTATTATTATTATTATTATTATTATTATTATTATCATATTTTTAAAAAAAAAAAAAAAGTTTCAGTTGGGAAATTTATTTTTTAAAACAAAATTTTTTTTTTTTTTTTAATTTTAATTAATTATTAATTAATTAATAATTATTATTAATTATTATTATTATTATTATTATTATTAATTATTATATATTATTATTATTATTATTATTATTATTATTATTATTTATTATTATATTATTATTATTATTATTATTATTATTATTATTATTATTATTATTATTATTATTATTATTATTATTATTATATTATTATTATTATATATATATTATTATTATTATTATTATTATTATATTATTATTATTATTATTATTATTATTATTATTATTATTATTATTATTATTATTATTATTAAACTGTGGGAGAATATGGTTCTTTGAATTTTAAATTTGAATAGCTATTATCGTATCTAAAATGCCTATTTGTAAAGTTATATTTAATTCATTTTGAACAATTTACGAATACTATTATAATGAAAGATAATTGTTATATCTTCAATACTAGTAACAGCTAATTAATAATAACAGATGGAAAATAATTAATCAGTCAGCTTAAATCACATGTAAATTATTCAAAAAAAAAACTACATTTTTCCTTTGTATTTACGTAATAAGAATGAAAAATTGGAAAAACTTTTTTTGAATACGAAATCATGAAAAATAACTGACGAATAACTATCAAAATTCTCAACCAATTTGCTACATTCAAACTGACAAGAAAATAAAGAGTCAAAAAATTCCTTACAATAACTTAATATTTTGTCATCATCTTCCTTGTCACGTAACAATCATAATTTTGATGAACAACTTCACAAAAGTGATGTTAAAATAATGGCTATTATATGTCTTCTATTTATAATTCAAATATACCACTGTAAATAAACTTTTTTCCTTTTCAAATACCTAAAAAAAAAAAAAAAAAAAAAAAAAAAAAAAAACCTTTTGTGTTTATTTAAAAAATTTATATTCTTCATTCATATAACTCATAATAAATAGCATACTATAAAATTTATCATATAGTTTTACTTCCACTTAAATATTATTGCTTGTTTTATTCTTTTAGGGAGACACACACACACACACACACACATAATATATATATATATATATATATATATATATATATATATATATATATATATATATATATATATATATATATATATATATATATATATATATATATATATATATATATATATATATATACATATATTTCAAGGTGAGTCAGAAGATGACGAAAATATTTTGGGAGACTATAGTATAACTCACTGAAAATTAAAAAGTTTATTACAAACATTATTATTCGCAGATTTCATAAATAAAACTATTTGAATTTTGTAGAACTAATGAAATAATAACGATTAATGAATGCTTAACGAGTGCGACAAATTTCCAAAATTTAAATCGAAAACCTCAATACACTTTGAAATTCGTGTTCTAAGATGTCGTGTTGTTTCTCTGAGAGAGACTTGAAATTCTTTTAAATAAATAAAAGCCTCCAAAATGCCAACAATTAGTTCTTCTAATGTTTTCGGTTTTGTCTGGCAATTTATTTTTCATCAGTTTCAGGTGCCTTTTGCTTGTTTGTTTGTTAAAAATTTGTCACTGATAGCAGGATAAGTTAAGTAATTATCAATTATACCGCACTCTAAATTTACAACAAAGCATTATTCTAAAAAAATTCCTACAATTCAATGCGTATTTTCTTCATTCCAACAATGTTCTGCTGTTTTTGATATCGTCGCTGGTAAAGGTTATCTCATCAGTAAACGGAATGTTTTTGTGTTAAGAGATGATGGCAGTTTATCCACTGATAAAATTCGTCTCATCGCAGCCTCTCCCGAATGCAGATATTGAACACGCTGAAAGTGATGAAAATGTAATTCAAAGCGATGTACCCCAAAGTGCTACTGATTAATGTGAGCTTAACGCAGAGACTTGTACTAATTTGTGATGTATTCTCTGTAGATAAGATAAGATAAGATTAGATAAGATGAAATGAGATGAAATAAGCTAAGGTAAGATAAAATAATATAAGATAAGATGAGATAAGATAAAAGATAAGATAAAATAAAATAAAATGAGTTAAGAATTAACCGTAAATTAATAAAGATATTAAAAAATCGATTTCACTAAAGGAAAAAAAAATATTTTCGCACTTCATCAAACCAGTGAAAAAATAAATCTTATTCATTATTTATTTATTTATTCATTATTTATCCTATTCATTATTTATTTACTGGTAAGTATGTTTGAGGTTCCTTCATTTAATATTAACAAAATAAAGAAAGAACAACTAAAAAAATCACACAGGAAACTTTGGTTTCCTTTATCAATATTTTTACTTTGTTTGCCAGCATACTGAAGAAGTGGCGGAAGAATTTTTTAGGAAAGTTCGTAATGATGTTGATAAATGTACAATAAAAAATAAATAAATAAATAAATATTTTGAAATAAATATAGATTTTATAGATTTTATTGCTATTATTATTATTATTATTATTATTATTATTATTATTATTATTATTATTATTATTATTATTATTATTATTATTATTATTATTATTATTATTACTAAGATTAAGAGAAGTAGAAGAAAAAGAAGAAAAGAAGAAGAAGAAGAAGAAGAAGAAGAAGAAGAAGAAGAAGAAGAAAACAACAACAACAACAACAACAACAACAACAACAACAACAACAACAACAAAAAAAAAAAAAAAAAAAAAAAAAAAAAAAAAAAAAAAAAAAAAAAAAATTTTGAAATATATTTTAAAAATTATTTATTATCCTCATATGTTAACTTCTTTTTAAATCACTGATTAAGATTAAACTTATCTCAGGTTCAAGTGGATTTCTTTATCTTTCATTTATTGGATCATAGTAATTGGCTTACAATTAACATACACGATACTACGCATCGCCGCGGCGATTTACGTAGAATGTTTGGACGAAGTCTTGGATTGATGTTGCTCAAGATTGTTTTCTTTTACGTTCTTGGGATTTCAGGAAGTTTTTTGCTTCTCAGACTTGCAATGAAGTTACCTTCTTTGATGCGCAGGTAAATAAATTTTACATTAAGGTCAAATGCTAAGGTCAATGTCCTTTCCCTCTTGGTGACTTTTTAATCGAGGTAGAATAGTTTACATTAGGGTTGACGGACGCGCCGATAAGGAGTGGAATCGTGTGTGGCAATGCGGCACATAATTTCAGTGTCTGTTGAGCTGTTGTCATAAAAATAAAGTCCCAGATTAATACGATAAAAATGACTGGTGGTGCGATACAATACTGCCGAATGATTTCAGCTGCGGACTGCGGAAAAGTGCTGATTATAATTTATTAATCTATCCATAATAAATTCGTAAACTACTTGACAACTTTTCTGTGTTATACTATATTAGTATATTATTTTATTAAGTTATTTATTATTTATTAATTACTCCTATTTATTAATATTTTAATATTTTATAATTAATTTTGCTTCATTTGTTGCAGGATGCTAAAATAGTTTGGTTTCCACAGCTTCTCAAAATTGGAAAGAAATACTGATTTGAAAGTGAGTTCGAAATTTAAAAGGAAAATTCTTCTTATAATGATCGTTCTTATGATTTCTGCTGTCGGGGAGACGATTTCAGCGAGTTTTTACAAGGCTCAAAAGAAGAGATCAGGAAATTAGCTCAAAGTGAGTGAAATAAGTTTATAGAATAATTATAGAATAAAGTGAAGTTTACATAAAATGATTTTCAATTGCGGTGCTGAACCAGCATTCACGCTACATTAACCGGTAGGTTTAAATGACGCTCACACTGCAGAGACATGCTCCGGAGATATTCACTCTGCGGTATTTTAAATGACTCTCACATTTCACCAGTGATGCTAAAGAAGCTTCTACAATGAACTAGTTTGATTCTCGAGCACGCTCCCCCTCCCCTACCTTACTCCGCGGTATTCGCAATGGATGTTCGCACAACACCAGTAGCGTGCACAAATCACACTCACACTACACAAGTAATGTGATAATCAACTCTCACAGGCCATTCACACCCTAGCAAAAATAAGAAATATTCCACTGACATCATGCCCAGCTAACATTTAAAAACATTGAATTAAATTTTTCTTATATTGAGTGCCCTGCAGGGACTGCATCTAATAATAATAATAATAATAATAATAATAATAATAATAATAATAATAATAATAATAATAATAATAATAATAATAATAATAATAATAATAATAATAATAATAATAATAATAATAATAATAATAATAATAATAATAATAATAATATATAATAATAATAATAATAATAATAATAATAATAATAATAATATAATAATAATAATAATAAAAATATTATACTATAATAATAATAATAATCAATAATAATAATAATTCTAATAATAATAATAATAATCATAATAATAATAATAATAATAATAATAATAATAATAATAATAATAAAAATAATAATAATAATAATAATAATAATAATAATAATAATAATAATAATAATAATAATAATAATAATAATAATAATAATAATAATAATAATAATAATAATAATAATAATATTTCTTTACCAATTTAGGTTTCTACATAAAACGCTTCTACGAATCAATGAAGGAATTGCAAAGCTTGTTGGTCACTCAGACCTTCATGAGAATTTCCAGCACTATTAATACCAAGATTGTCACTTTTATTTGGAATTATCTTGATTTGATAATATCTTCAATCGCAATTATACTCACTGCAATTGTTAAAGAGCTTAATGAGAGACTTGAGAAAGGTTTCGTATGTCATATATATATATATATATATATATATATATATATATATATATATATATATATTATATATATATATATATATATATATATATATATATATATATATATATATATATATATATATATATATATATATATATATATATATATATATATATATATATATATCTGATCACTCCTAGAAAACTGCTCAGCCCATAAACGGTGGTAAACTGTAAAAAATATATACCTGTATATCTGCTGTACTGAGTTAGTTTTAAGTTCTTATTTCCCGACTTTTATTTTATTATCCTCAAAATTAGCTTTTTGTCACTTTCATCCCTGTATTTGTGAGGCTTTCAATCATTATTTCGTGAAAAAACTTAAAACAAAATTTAATTAAAGATTCATACTTTAAAATAGTGAATAATAGAAAATAGTGAATTTTAATTTATAATTAAAATTTTGTTATGATTCTCATCATATCACCATGAAGGTTAGATTTAGCTTTAATGAAATGTTAAAATAACGATTGATGGTAAATAATATATCTATTTGCCTCAAATATTAAAATTAATTTGAAAAGAGAAAGAAGAAAAGAGAAGAAGAATGTTAAAGAGAGAGAAGGAGAGAGAATAGAGCGAGATTGGAATAAAGAGAAAGAGGGAGCTGGAAAGAGAGGGAGAGAAAGAGATGTGAGTAAAGAGAGAGAGAGAGAGAAGAGAGAGATATAATATATATATATATATATATATATATATATATATATATATATATATATATATATATATATATATATATATATATATATATATATATATATATATATATATATATATATATATATATATATATATATCGTAGCTTGCTTAAAATTTAATAAAGGCCAATATATAAATTGGATATCATACAAATATCTTCACATGGACATTTACCTCTTAAATTTGGAAGTTGACAGAGCTTTCGGATATCTTGTTCTACAATCATATTTGACAAACCTTTCTTTTATTTTGCTCCAAGTTTACAACGGACTGCAGTAAGTTGGGTTTTTATTTTTTATTTTTTTATTTATTTTTATTTTATTTTGCTTTGATGTGCAGTATTTATAGTTTATTCTTTTGTAATGTTATTGTTATTATTATTACTATTATTATTATTATTATTATTATTAATAGTAGTAGTAGTAGTAGTAGTAGTAGCATTATTTTTATTATTATTATTATTATTATTATTATTATTATTATTATTATTATTATTATTATTATTATTAATATTATTACTATTATTAAAATCATTGCAATTATTATTAAAATCATTTCTGTTATCAGTATTATCACCAATATTATTATTATTATTATTATTATTATTATTATTATTATTATTATCATTGTATTCATTTATCTTTTGAATAGAAACATTATTGCAATAGAAAAAGGTTGGGGATCAAATTTTAGTGCCGTGGACAGTCTTTATTTAGCATGGTCTTTTCTTCATTTAATGGGACGCCTTCTTTTAGTGACCAATTGCTGTTGCAGCCTCCATCATTCTTCAGTAGATGCTTATCCCTCCCTACTATCTTTAAATGTGGACAGGTGGTATATTAATTTTATTTTTGATTCAAAATATTGAGTGGTAACCATATATTCAGTAAAAAAATTGTTTTTTATAATACTTAATTCAAATATTCAGGAAACATGGACAGCTGATACAAACTCTTAGTTCAGGTATAAAGTAGACAGCTGTCACAAACTATTAATACTAATACACATAGTGAGAGGACAGATGACTAATAATTCATAACACAGAATTTAAGTGGATATTCGACTCGTTATCTTTTATATTCAGATGTTCTCTGGTGAAGCTATACTCATAATTCAGATATTAAATGGACCGTACAGTATGACCTATCCATAATTTGAAGATGTATGCGGGTGGTCCATACTCATAATAGCGATATTACGTGTACATGTGGCTCAGTATTCACAGTTTTCAGACGTCTTCTTGTGATTTTTCTTATAATATTGATATTGATACAGATATTAAGTACAGTCGTGAACAAAAGTTCGTTCCTATTAGGCTGGAAATAAATATTTATATAAAATGGAAATCATTTCATAAAAGCTC
>SEYY01014179.1:90000-92500 GCA_009176605.1 Armadillidium nasatum | reverse complement strand
GTAATTTGAATGTCCCAATGGATGTTCTGAGATTTAAGTTGGTTTATAATTTTTTGCATTACAGAACTCAGTTCTTCGTCTATTTCAATGCTCATAAAAAAGTAGGATATATCTTCATAGCCCTTACTCTATAAGAGTTTATAGGTTACAGGTATGTTAAGTAAGTATTTATCCCCTCTTTGTTCACAATCAACTCCTAGTACACGTAACAGTTCCACAATTTGCCAAAAAAAAAATTTAATGAATAACAATTTTAAGATCTTGTACAAAAATCATTTAAATTTAGAAGTAACAAGAGAATCACCATTCAAATATTTTTGGAATTTTCACTTTGCTGAACACAACTCTGAACCCTAACTTCAGAGATTTCTGTTATATTTAAGCTCTTGAAAGCTCATAGTGTTTTCATCCTATTCAGAATTTCTGTAATATCTATTTTTCTTTCGAACAGAACTTTTCTCCCAAGAAAATAATATAATAATCTTTGTGGTTCCAATTCTTCCAATTTGTTTTGGTATTTTGAAAAGAATTCCAACTGTACCTTTATTGCTTCTCATTTCTCCGTTTTGGTTTCTCTTACTGTTCTACTGGAGTTTTGTATCCAACCTCCTGCTTAGTTTGACCTCAAGGCTCAAATATTTGAAAATCTCCACTTTAGACGAATCATGAATTATTTCTACTTTCATTTCTACTATTTCACAATTAATATTGTTATTCCTTTTAAAAGTGTAAAAGTGAAAAGGAATTTGATAAAGTCTTGCTCAAAGTTTTGATTTCCAAACCTTCCTTTTTCGGTTTCCCTTCTACTAGCGTTGTAACCGTATTTCTATATTCCTTTCCTGTACCTTAAGAGCAGCTATAGTAGATGCCTACCGTTCATCCTTCAGATCTATGAAGTAGGTGTGTTTTTAAGGATTTTGTTAATTGCCTATTTGTCACATCATAATTTATCTACATTTTCTTTTACATTTATTTTTTATTTTTTGTTTGAAAAACGACCTGCCCTGAGGCAAAGAGTAGTAGCTAGAAGAAAGATCTTAGAGCAACTAAACTAAAATCTTTCTCAATATTATAATTTGGTAGAGAAAACATGGTTGTTTTCAACTCCTCAAAAAATCTTAATCCCTTAAACCAAATACCAGAAGCAAAATTCCACGGAGCTAAAAACTTTTCTTCGAGGAAACAACACAAACTTTCATCGTAGATTACAATATTATTAAAGTTCTTTTTCTTTAGATAATTCTTTGAAATATTAACTTTGTCTCTTACTAATCATTTTTCTTAAAATTTGCGGAATCCGATGTGCCTTTTGTATGTCTTCACACTATTCCTGTTATTTATACTCTATATGGGAATTGGTTCTTCGCTCTTGCATGGAGTACGCGTTTCATTTAAAGTGGTTCCGAATTAAGTTTCACTTTCATTACACTTTTCTTCTTGCAATGAACACTTCTCTTCAGAATTCATTAGTAGCCTAATTGAACACCTCCTCTTTCTTCATGTTGAACCAACCAGTAAAAAGAGGAAAGCAATTAAATTATCTATTTATTCCAATTAATATGACATGTTTTACACTTTTAAATTAATTGTTTCGTTAACATCTTAACTTGATTTTTATTAAGGTTTTAGTTTCTCCTACTCTTGTGGGTTCCTACGTGGTCTGTAACCCTGACTTTTTTCACCCAAGTGATTATTATATACTCTCTCTCTCTCTCTCTCTCTCTCTCTCTCTCTCTCTCTCTCTCTCTCTCTCTCTCTCTCTATATATATCTATATATATATATATATATATATATATATATATATATATATATATATATATATATATATATATATATATATATATATATATATATATATATATAAGACTTCGGTTTAAATAGGTACATATTTGAAAAACTACTGAAGGTACGTAAAAAAGGATTATATTTTTGGAATCCTTGTCGAATTTCAGGTAGGAGACATTGGGAAATAAAAAAAAAATTCTTATAATAATAAAGTTTGTATAAGTAAAGTTTTACTTTTTATTAAGTCTCGATATCTAATAATTCTGGCAACGCAACGTCACTTTTTTTTTTCTTAAATTTTGCCGAAATTTGAATAACTAAAATTTCGCTAATGACTAACAAAATTGTAAAATATATATATTATATATATATATATATATATATATATATATATATATATATATATATATATATATATATATATATAATATATATATATGGTGTAATACATCGGTTAGGCCTGTATACGGTGGCCATTTTCGGTAGTTCAGGTTACATAAAGTCGAATTAGGTTGATTAGTTCAGCGCTTATCGTACATAATCATTTTTTTTTATTTATTTGCAAACATTTTATACTTTTCCTACCTGAAATTCGACAAGGATTCTAAAAATATAATCCTTTTTTACGTACGTTCAGTAGTTTCTGAAATATGTACCTGGTTTAAACCGAAGTCTGACCATATATATATATATATATATATATATATATATAT
>SEYY01014179.1:80000-85000 GCA_009176605.1 Armadillidium nasatum | reverse complement strand
TTATAATAATAATAATATTAATAACAAAAATATTAATAATTATAATAAAAATAATAATAACAATAATAACAATAATAAATATAATAAAAATAATAATAACAATATAAAATAATAATAATTAACAATATTGATAATAAATAATAATAATCATAATGATAATAATAGCAATAATAATTATAATAATAAAAGTAATAATAATATTTATAATAATAATAATCCTAATAATTAAATAATTTTAAAAGTATTAATAACAATGAAAATAATATAAAATATAATTATTATTATTATTATTATTATTATTATTATTATTATTATTATTATTATTATTATTATTATTATTATTATTATTATTATTATTTTGTAACTGAAAATTTAATACATAGGTTAAAGCACTTTAATTAATAAACAATGATTGATTAATATTTACAATTATGAACAGTAGTTATCTCTAATAATAATGATAATCCAAATAGCAGTAACAGTAGTAGTAGTAGTAGTAGTAGTAGAATAACATTAAATAAAGGTATGAAATCACAAATTTTCATCAAGTAAAGGAAATTAAATATAGGAACTAAATCACATGTTTCCTTCAAGTAAATGAATTAAATCCCATGTATCCTTCCAGTAAAGAAATTAAATCACATGTTTCGTTTAACATTACTGCTATTTGGATTATCATTATTAGAGATAACTACTGTTCATAATTGTAAATATTAATCAATCATTATTTATTAATTAAAGTGTTTTAACCAATGAATTTAGCAAAAAAAAAAAAAATAAAAAATAAAAATAAAAGAAAATAATGAGCTGAAATGAACTTACGGGTAATAATAATAACAATAATAATAATAATTATATTTCATATTATTTTCATTGTTATTAATACTTTTAATAACTAAACAAAGGAACTAAATCAGATGTTTCCTTCCAATTTCACACAGGAGATTGCAAGATGCTTTGCAGGTTAAGAACAGACTGCATGACTGTATCAATGGAAAAAGATTCACAGAATGGGATCAGTTGCAGTTTGTCAAGTAATATAATCAGTATGATGCTTCTAATGTTCTCTCCAGGAAGCTTCTCATTTGCCAGTGGTTTGCATATATATATATATATATATATATATATATATATATATATATATATATATATATATATATATATATATATATATATATATATATATATATATATATATATATATATATATATATATATATATATATATATATATATATATATATATATATATATATATATATATATATATATATATATATATATATATATATATATATATATATATATATATATATATATATATATATATATATATATATATATATATATATATATATATATATATATATATATATATATATATATATATATATATATATATATATATATATATATATATATATATATATATATATATATATATATATATATATATATATATATATATATATATATATATATATATATATTATATATATATATATATATATATATATATATATATATATATATTATATATATATATATTATTGGAATTTTGTTTCAAAATACTAATTAAATATACAAAATTATTTAAATATAATTCTTTAATATAATTCTTTATTATAGCATATTTTTAATATAAGAATATATTAACCCTTCCTATAAATTTACCATCCCGATTTACTAAAGACATAACAGTAACTGGTGAAAAAAAAAAAATAAGAAAAGAAAAGGAAACACTTTTTAAAAGGAACAGTTCTCTCTCATTTGTGACAAAAAAAATATTTGGTCGACATTTTTATGATTTGGACTGTGCTTTACACTCGTTCTTTTACGGAAGACTTTGAAATGTACTTTAAAAATTAAATATTTTAACATACCTGGTCGTGGGCCGTTTTTTTTAGCATTAGCGGGCCATTTTTGGCCCGCGAGCCATACTTTGCCCAGGCTTGGTCTAAAAGATATCCGAAGAAAACAATCTCTCTTCTTAAGAAAATACTGATCAACAGAAAGGATAGATAAAATCACCAATTTTATAAGAAGTAAAGAAAATTCAACTTTTTGGAACTTGCTTTAAATTATTTACAGTATTAGCAGAGAATTCAACTGAATCTTCAAAGAATTATTATTCAGAGGAACTTCATTTCCATCATCAATATGAGTAGTGGTAAATTTACTTAAAAATTCAGGGGAAAGAATGTCGCTTATATTCTATTCTATTTACAACCTTGAATTGCGTAAACTCAGCCCTCTGATTAACAGTCAGTATAATCTACTATATTCAATTATGAATCTTTACTTCAATTCTTCAGCTACAAATTACTTTACCTCTAATATATTTTATAATTTTTTAAACTTTATTAGTATATCACATTTAGAAGATAAAATTATAATATATTATTACTTTAATAATTATTAATTATAATTTTTAAGGTATTAATATTATAATATTATCGATTCATAATTATGTAATTTTAATATAATAACATATTTATACCTTAAGAAAGGTGAGAAATGATATAGTATCTTCATACTTATCTAAATATAAGATAAAAATTTGCAACTCTTATAATAAATATAAAAAATTAAAAATTTCACTTATGGAGTTATTTGCGCTAAATATTTCTGTTAAAAAATTTGAAACATAATAATTAAAAAATTGCATAAAAACGGAAAGAAGGATGGAAAATAAATAAATTAATTCCTCCTGCCAAAGTCAAAAGAGTAAAGTCAATCCTAACTCTGGGTCCAAGAGATAAGTCAGTCATTTGTCACATAAATTCAAATAGAAAAGTCACCTGGGTTCCCAGAGAGAGAAGTCTTACAAGTCTCCGAAGAAGACCATCGACTCGTTCTTGTTTTCATCTTTCCCACTACCATCGGTTCAAGAAGAATGAACTAAAGCAAAAAAAGATTTTACTCATTGATGTCTACAATAATTTAACCTTTTGAGCTTCACAATTTTAACTATTTAGTAGAAATTGAATTCAAAATTAGAGAAAAATTAAATCTGAAAAATTTGTTCTCCAAATTTTTCATCAATTTATGTACTCTTATTTAATGGTACGTTTATACACACATTTATACAGTGATACACAGTTCCCCAATTGTGAGTATAATCGTTCCTCAATATGCATAAATTAATTTAAATATGGGTAATTTACTATTTCTTCTGGTTAAGTATACTTGTTTAGTGTGCAATGTAATAAATAAAAATTATTTACTATTTATTATAAAAATGCCTTTTAAATCTAACTCTATTCTTTAAAATTAAACATACAGTATCTTGAGTTTGCTTCATATTTGACATAAAATAATGTATTTTTTTACGTTCGACAGATAATAGTTCTTTATTTCTGGGAAATGATGGTTTGTTTTATGAGTTATTTACGACCACCAAGACCCGTCTCTCTGCCTCTGAAGACTGTGAAGCAACAACAGATAATGGGAAACTTATAATGCCAAAAGACAGATTACATTTTGATTCTCTTGAAAATTACAGACGAAAAATTAAATACTTGAATGGTAAGCTTCTAATGTGAAAACATTCACAAAAGATACTCTTAAAATAAATATTAATGTATTTTTATTTAAGCATATTTAAAGTTCATGTCTCGTATTCATACAAAAAAGGTGAAACAAAAATTCAAACAAACTAACTTTCACCTTTCTAGTTAAATTTCTCATTTTTTCATACTTCCCTAAGACTAATTACCACTCTTCCTATAATCAGTATTTTCAATACTATCTATTACTTTCGTCTTTTTTCACCTATGTTAATTACTTTATTTTAAACGGTAAGTTTTCAGTCTCTCTTCTCTTGACATTTATTTCTGGGAAATGATGGTTTGTTTTATGAGTTGTTTAAGACCACCAAGAACCTGCCAGCTCTCTGAATCTGAAGAGAGTGAAACAACAGCAGATAATGGGAAACTTATAATTGATTGATTCGGGTGTGTTTTTTTCAAATCTGAAACCAATCCAATATGGATTGGAAAGGTGACCAGTCCTTCTCAACTCTAAACATATCCCTAACAACATAATCCAGAAAGATATTAAATATTCATGGAGATATAACACAACTCTGTTTCAGACCTCCCTTTTTAAACAAAAATTTTATCTCCTTTTCGTCTTAACACATGCTCATCTGTTCCTATGAAACTCTTTATCTTCCTTTAAAAAATATTATATTTAAGACATAAAATCCCAAAACTCTTTTTATCTTCTCATCTTATTCTATGTTATTGCATTTTCTCAATAAAAAAGTAAAAAAAAGTCTTTTTATCTAATTTTTTATCTATTTTTTTTTACTATGGAAATGTTTGCTTCACATATCTTCAACTATCTCTAAAATTACAAAGTTCCTCCCAACTTTGCACAAAATATATGTTAGTTTTTTTTTTTTTAATTTTATTTTTCATATAACTAAGTTATACCCTCATTGTTTGTTCGCCCATGAAAAGAATTTTCCTTGCCTCCTCTTACTCTTATATACTGGTGTAAGACAAGAGTTTTCCAAATCTTATGGTATCTTTCACTTATCTCGGCACACATTAAGTACCCTCATTAACAACTCTACTACACTACTACTACATTTTTTTAATACCTCTACTTGAATGCCTTCCAAATCTCAATATTTCCTCTTTCGTTTTCGTTAAAATATTAACGACTCCTTAGTGGTATGTTCCCCATTTCCCACTGTTTATTCAAGTTTAATTTTATCATTTATTCTAATATGCTCTTTTCTTCCTATACTTTTGCTCTTCCTTTCAGTTAGAAGCTTTAAAAAAAATAACTTTCACCATCATTCCTTGTAATACTCTCCTTTCAAACTTTCAAAAGCAAAAGATTAGTGATGTAACGGATTTTTTTTATATTATAATGCAAATGAAAAAAAGGATCATTCAGATGAAGATGAAGGATCATCAATATGTTGTCTTTCATATTTTAAAAAAATTTAATCTATGACAACACAAAGCAATTCTAAACATTAGAGA
>SEYY01014179.1:75000-77500 GCA_009176605.1 Armadillidium nasatum | reverse complement strand
TATATATATATATATATATATATATATATATATATATATATATATATATATATATATATATATATATATATATATATATATATAATATATATATATATATATATATATATATATATATATAATATATATATATATATATATATATATATATATATATATATATATATATATATATATATATATATATATATATATATATATATATATATATATATATATATATATATATATATATATATATATATATATATATATATATATAATATTACAAATCACTCTTTCTGATTTAATTTTTTTATTGGATAAATATATTAGTTCCAGTAATAATTTAATATTTGTTTGTAATTGGAAGTTCAAAATAAAAACTAATGTAATCAATGAATATAATTCGTACCTTACTTCTCTATAGTAACAAATCTTGGCCTTCTTTAAACAATTCATTTCAGTATTCTGTAAGAATGTCTTAGAAGCAGTTTGTAAATTATAACGCAAATTTTTTTTAAAACTTTAATTCCCCATTTCTCTCTTATACACATCTGCAACGCTTGTCCAAACCTGTCCACTCCCTATTAATAACACAGACTTGCAAAATTTAACCTTTTGAAAATTGTCTTCACTTTTAGATCTTCATTCTATTGGATTTGTTGTCCTGATTTCAAATATGAACTCGTTTCCATCACGTATAGTTATTTTACAAAAGGGGTATAAAGTTTTAAAAACAAATACAAGAATTTATAAAGTAAAATTAATTTCTAACGCTTAAAATCAATGCAGAGTTCAAAATGTGTAGCTATAATAAAGCATAAGCATACAAATATCATTTAAAATCAGTCTTAGTCTTCATAATATCGTTTCCTGTTTTCGTCGATGGATATTTTGCTACTTTTCCGCTTGTGTTCGTTATGTGGATTGTTCCTCTTAAGTATCCGTCAGTAATCGGCAATCATGATGATATTCAATCTTCCCTGATATCGTCTTTAAATTTCCTTTATATCTTGTTGAAATTGTTCACCCTGTTCTTCGCTCACAGCTCCTGGATTGTCTGGGAAGTAATTCAGATGTTAGTGTAAAAAATTAACTTTAATGCCTCCAAGTCTTTAAACGTTCTAAACATATTTTCAACACTATATTTTGGAATTTGAATCTTTTTTGTTTCCAAGGAAATTTTTCACAACGTCTTTGAATGCTCTTCCAAGCTTCTTTTTCTGTTTCTCGCATCTTTGTTTCAAATACGTTATCTTTCTATTTTTCCTTATGTCTGGAATGACAAATACTTCTTCCTTCAGCTTGCCTTCTCACAAATTAGGAAACTTGGTGTAAAGATATTTAAAAAACTCTCCATCTTTTGGTAGTGCCTTCCATACTGTTTCATCAATACTAATTTTACGTAAAGTGAGGTAAGTAAAAAGTTATTTGGATCTACCAAACTCTTATTGTACATTTTTTATCCCAGGCTGTAGGGATTTTCTGAGTGGTCATTCTTTTTCAATATAATGCTGATTCCTATCTCGGTTATCCTATTCACATAAGAAAAAAAAACTATACGTGATGGATGAAAATGGAAGTCATTTTTGAAATCAACGCAAAAAATTACATCGAAAGTACTTGAAAACATTAAAACAATTTTTCCATCGCAGGCCTATGTAATTAGGTATTGACAATAAGAAGTAAAATTAAAGTGCAAGTTTTTTTTAGAACAGAGAGGTTTCTAAAGAAACAAAAAATGCTATTTAAATCCTGAGAATTATGACAGAGAGAGTTATGAAGATTAAGTCAGAAGTTTCTTAAGATATTAAGTAAAGAAAAAAAGAGCTATTAAAGTACTGAGGGTAATGAAGGAGAGAGAGAGAGAGAGTTATATATATATATATATATATATATATATATATATATATATATATATATATATATATATATATATATATATATATATATATATATATATATATATATATAAGAAAAATCTACTTAACTCCTGAATATAGGGACAGAAAGAGTTATGAAGATTTAGCCAGAAATTTGCAAGTATATTATTATGCGTGAAATATTATTGACACTCTTTTAAACTTATAACTATCAGGGAAACATACAGCCTTTTTGATATTATTTATTTCTAATTTAAATAATTTAAAGACTTCTCGGAGATTGGTTCTCCTGTGACGACAATGTGAAATCTTTTTCAAACAGAGATTTTAAATTTCACTTGGCATTGTAGAAAATTTCTCAACAATTCTTCATTTACATTAAGAATGAGAATAATTGATATACAACATTTTGTCATAGGAAAACATGAAATCAATCACTTTGCATGTTTCCGAAGGAATGGGGTATCTTATTGCCATCTACGTGGCTCAAACGGTAGAGTGGTGGATTTACGTGCTTAAGGGCGCCGGTTCGATCCCACTTGGGGATTCTAGGTATATACTACCTAGAAAAGTTCCTCTCCTCGAATAGGGCAGTGCCAGTGTGATGTGAACTTTTATTAGTATTATTATTAAAA
>SEYY01014179.1:57500-62500 GCA_009176605.1 Armadillidium nasatum | reverse complement strand
TATTATTATTATTATTATTATTATTATTATTATTATTATTATTATTATTATTATTATTATTATTATTATTATTATTATTATTATTATCATTATTATTATTATTATTATTATTATTATTATTATTATTATTATTATTATTATTATTATTAATTAAATTATAATCTAATGTTTTAATAAAATATTATTATTATTATTATTATTATTATTATTATTATTATTACTTACGTACTTACTTAATTACTTACCTTAAAGATATAACATGTAATTTTTAGATGATGCTCAAATCACGTTTTTCACATTCGGAGTTAAATTTAAAATGTGGTAAATTAAATTTTAAGAAAAGTAACTATTCTATTGCTTGCATTTTTGCTTGATAATCTATTTCTTCTCTCATCATATATTGTACCAGCACCATTAAAGAGTTGCTCACTGGGTGGAAATGCAAGATAATGCTTTGATAACTGGATTTAGTTAGCTCTTTGAAGTTTCTTTCATTTTCTTTCTATCACTTAAGAGGGTCATCTTCAAGGCCGATTCGTTTCTCTCTCTTTGGTATTTTTCTATAACAGCTAAATAATTTTCATTAATGTCGAATTCAGACTCATCATTACTAGATGAAGCTAAAGGAGCCTCCGTACAGTCTGACACAATTATTCTCCTGTATGTCTGTCATGAAACGATTCAGCTGATAGTATTAAATTAATTTTTCAAAGTTTTTATTGATACCCTGACAGGTTAGGGGCAAGAGAGATACTCCAGCTGAAGTCTCTGACCAAGTATCAGTTGTAATCGCTAAATTGTTTCCTTTCAACTCTTCTAGAATATTAAGTATTTCTTTAGAGACAGAAGCATAAATCTTAACGTAGGCTATGTTTTCATAAAAGTGACGCTGCTTGATGCTGTATAAAGGTATTGCTGCAGTAAGTAAACGGCAGAAACCCGTCTTCTACATAGGGGAAAGGAAGATCGTCCATAAAGATCTCCGCTATTCTATAATCTATTAATTTTGTTTGAGTTTTGATTTTCGTTTCCTGCTTCATTTTCGTCAAAGGTGTATCAGTTTTTTCTTTTCCACTTTCTGCGAGAATCAAAGCATCTTTTTCTTTCTTACAATGATATTTATACTGGTCTCTATGTAACGAACACAAGTTATTTTTTTAAATTCGTAGTGCCTCGACCTTTACGGGAATAAGTTTTATTGCATAACGTATGTAGTACTGTACATCTGGCTAAATCATTCGATTCTTTAATAAAGAAATCCCACCATACGCTTGAATTTTTCTCATAACTCATTTCGTTTTTGTTTTTGTTTTTTTCTTTTATGCAAGTAAACTCTTTTTAAGTTTCAAATTGTAATATATGCTAAAGAAAACACAAAGCTGCATAAATTCGAAAAAATATTTAAAAAAATTTTTTTTATTAAATTAAGGGATCCTTCAACGCAAAAAAAAATGTTGAGAAAAAACTAATTTGTTGATTCAATGAATGTTTACTCCGATTCTTTGATAAATCAACAAAGTCTGAGTGAGCCTTCGAAAATTTTGGGGTGACTGCTTTTGTTTGACTAATCTCCGACTTATTTCATATTAAATTATTATATATATATATATACTATATATATATATATATATATATATATATATATATATATATATATATATATATAATATATATATAATATATATATATATATATATATTATATATATATATATATATATATATATATATATATATATATATATATATATATATATATATAATATATATATAATATATATATATATATATATATATATATATATATATATATATATATATATATATATATATATATATATATATATATATATATATATATATATATATATATATATATATATAATATATATAATATATATATATATATATACATATATATATATATATATATATATATATATATATATATATATATATATATATATATATATATATATATATATATATAATAGCTTAAATGAGACAGCAGAAGAGCTAGCAGCAAAAGGCTACCAAATAACAGTACATAACGTAACATTTGGAGATATTTTGACTAATTTTTCGTATACAAATGGTAAAGACAAAGGTCATTTAGAGTTCTTTGATATAACCTTCATTTTTGCTGCCGTTGGAGGTGTAAACTCTCCTGTGCAGAGATCTTACTACATGGTAATTTAATAGTACCTAAATGTTGGTCTTTATTTTGATTTTTATACCTTTTATATCTTAACATTTCATTTTTTTTTACATCAATGATTTACAATTACCTAATAACCCAATGTTTAGCATCAACTTTCCTCTCTCTCTCTCTCTCTCTCTCTCTCTCTCTCTCTCTCTCTCTCTCTCTCTCTCTCTCTCTCTCTCTCTCTCTCTCTCTCTCTCTCTCTCTCTCTCTCTCTCTCTCTCTCTCTCTCTCTCTCTCTCTCTCTCTTCTAACTCACTTTTTCAAACTTGTTATTTTGCCCCTATGTTCCTTTGCTTTTGACCTTCTCTAATATAATTTTTATTTTCTTGGAATGTTTTAAATTTAATTTTGATAAATTTGTTCAAATAAATTACTTTATTTAAATTTTATTTTACCTTAGTAATTTCAATTAATATTATATTTTTATTTACCAAACTGAATTTCTTTTATAGAATAATCAAAAAATAAAAAATAAAAATTTAATTCCTTTTTTAAAATTTTTGTAAAAAAAAGAAAAAATTTGAATTTTGAAAAAATTTTAATTTTCAAAAAAAAAAAAAAAAAAAAAAAAGAAAAAAAATAAATTTCTTGAAATTAAATTTTGTCACAATTTTTTTAAAGGCTCAGCTTGGAGAACGAAAAGGAGATTCAATTACCTGGTTATGTGACGGTGTTCTTATTAATACTCGTTGGATTCTTTCTGCTGCTCATTGCTTTACAAGACGGTACCTATCACCACAATCGATAATATATATATATAATATATATATATATATATATATATATATATATATATATATATATATATATATATATATATATATATATATATATATATATATATATATATATATATGTTTAAATTTACATACTTACAGGGATGTTAATCCTAATGTTGTGAGACTTGGCGATTACGACATATCGGATCCAAATGACCCTCTTCCACACGTCGAAGACAAAGAATTTGTTCGTGATTATCCAATACATAAAATGGTTCCTCATCCAGAGTTCAACATCAATGAAAGATATCACGATTTAGTCTTGATTCAAATTCCAAGGGAAATTCCCCAAAGCGCGGTTTGTGGTTTTCATCTCCTTTAAATATTATCTTAAACATAAATAGAAAAATTCAAATTTAAGAATAATTCTATGAAAAGTGTTTTTGATACTCACATACATCATTTATTAATATTATTAATTATTAATTTATATATGTGTAATATTTATTAGTTTCTGAAGACCATCCATTGGAGGGAGCTTACAAACTCAAATCATCTGCATTCATTACTACATTCGACATGAATATTCCTATTTTAGTTTTTGCAAACTCTTTTATAAAATCATTGAAATAAATGTTAAATAATAACGGCGTCAAAATTCCAACCTGTCTCATACCATTCGTTATGCACCGTTCATTAAATTTACTATTTCAAAATTTAACACAGGCGTATTAATTACAATAAATATTAAACAAAATATTTCATAAAATATTTGGGATTTGCATTTTCTCCAATTTTTTAAATAGAATTTGATGATTTACTTTTTCAATTGCTTTTGATAGATTGAAAAAAGAGAAATGAATGGTAGATATAATAATAGATTAGATAGATAGATAGATAGATAGATAGATAGATAGATAGATAGATAGATAGATAGATAGATAGATAGATAGATAGATCCATACATACATACATAAATAGATAGATAGATAGATAGGTAGATAGATAGATAGATAGATAGATAGATAGATAGACAGAGATAGATAGAAAGAGATAGATAGAGGAATACGTGTTTATGTATGTATATTTAATTAATTTATACTTTTTGCGTTAAGAATGAAAAAATTTAAGCAACAGGAATTTCTCCTAAATTTCATATATTCGTTTATTTCAACAAAAAAAAATAAATAAATAAATAAAGGAAAAGGTATAAAGATCAAAAAAATATGACAGATATTTTAACAGAAAATGAAATGAAAATGCATATTCAATAAAAAGAAAATTAAACAAAACTTGAAAATGAAAGCAAATATAATTTATTTTAATAGGATTATTCTAAAATTGCCCTTTTCCTTCTCTGCACAATATATATATATATATATATATAATTATATATATATATATATATATAATATATATAATATATATATATATATATATATATATATATATATATATATATAATATATATATATATATATATATATATATATATATATATATATATATATATATATATATATATATATATATATATATATATATATATATATATATATATATATATATATATATATATATATATACTTGAGGCTGTTTTGTCAGTTTGAAAATTTCCTTTGATTTTGTATTTTCAATATCTTATTTATTTACATATTTATTTTTGGAATTATTTTGAATTAAGTTATTTAATCGATTAATTCATTTATTTATATTTTTATGTGCTTAATTTTTTTTTTTCTTTTTTTTTTTTTTTTTTTTTTTTTTTGGCATATTTTAATTTCAGCATAATTATATACCCATTTGCCTTCCTTGGGACTCTGAGACAAATAAAAATCTTGTTGGATCTGAAGTTGCTCTGACTGGATGGGGAGCTACTGAATACGGTTTGATACATTATATAATTACTATTAAATTATATAATTATAAATAATTGCTCTTAATTTTCATTTAAAGTCAATAGAATCAATTTGGTTAACATCTTTGATAAGATATCCTAAAAAAGGATTTGATAAACTCACACATCTTTTTTTCAGGAGGTTCAAAAACAAACATCTTACAGGAGGTTATGTTAAA
>SEYY01014179.1:35000-45000 GCA_009176605.1 Armadillidium nasatum | reverse complement strand
GATGGCGGTCAACATGTCCAGAAACACGGCGTTGAAAATATGCAAGTCAAAGGAAGTTGGGAAAGCAGACAAAGGGAGTGTGTTCCAGACTTTGTCAGTAGAGTATATGCAAGATTGAGCATAGCTGTTTACATATATATATATATATATATATATATATATATATTATATATATATATATTATATATATATATATATATATATATATATATATATATATATATATAATTGTAAATAGAGCTAAACAAATTAGAGGATAAAGAAATACTTACCTCATCAGGGGTCGAACCACCGCATGTTGCGACTGAGATCGACAAAAGGGTTTATAAAAAGTGGCAATTAAAATAATAACTCATAAGGAGCGGGGAGGAACAGGGTGAAAACCTGGTGATTGTACCTTGACGGGAAGATCGGTTGCTTGAAACTGTTCTTTGAAGCGAACTTTTTTGGGTTCGTGGATAGCTCAGCGGTAGAGCACCGAGTCTTTTGTCGATCTCAGTCGCAACATGCGGTGGTTCGACCCCTGATGAGGTAAGTATTTCTTTATCCTCTAATTTGTTTAGCTCTATTTACAATTATACAAAATGATCCACGGTTTATAAATAGTGGCAATTAAATATATATATATATATATATATATATATTATATATATATATATATATATATATATATATATAATATATATATATATATATATATATATAGAGAGAGAGAGAGAGAGAGAGAGAGAGAGAGAGACAGAGACAGAGAGACAGAGAGAAAGGAGTTACCTAATCCGAAAACATTTTCATTTAAGTACTTCTTTTCAATTTCCAGATGGTGATAGGAATGTGGATTGATCTTCGTTATGAAAACTTAGGAGACGGTGTAGAAGAAAAGGCTTCTCCCTCACTCTTTTGGGGTGATGGAACTCTGTTCAACGAATCTGAAATCTCAAAATTCCAGAACCCTGAAACAAAGGCAGGATCTCGTGTGTATATCGCTCGGACGATGAATTTAACTCAAAATTTTGAGATTCCTACAATTTATTATTGGTCCTACTCTATTTGCCAACTGTGTCCAATTGTATAGAGAAAAACAAGAGTTTGTCCAGTAAAACTCTCTTTGA
Source organism: Armadillidium nasatum (assembly GCA_009176605.1). Lineage (NCBI taxonomy): Eukaryota > Metazoa > Arthropoda > Malacostraca > Isopoda > Armadillidiidae > Armadillidium > Armadillidium nasatum. The sequence continues at coordinate 43,891 of SEYY01014179.1, read as the reverse complement.
GTATCAGGAATGCATTGTGTGTATTATTTTTTTGATTCGTAAATAGTTTATCATCCTACATCATAAGGGTGTTCTTTTAGCTCAGCCACAAAGCACAAATTGTCTAACCCTCCTCTTCCCCTTTAGTTATTATACTCAAAGCTATGTAAGCATATATAAGCTCTTATTCATAAAGAAAAATGTTTTTAAAAAAAAGTTCAACAGAATAGAAGTCACTGTCAGCATTGATAATCAAAACTGTCCCCAGTTCTACACTGCAAAAATTGTCCTAACGAATCGTTGAGACAAGTTGCAAAAATGTCCCTGTAAAATTTTCAGTATAGAAAAAAAGACATGTTAAGCATAAGAAAATCGCTTCACCAATTTATTTTCTAATAAAAAAATAACTTGAAAAATATGTTCTGACATTTTTCCAACTTGTCCCAACGATTCGTTAGGACAATTTTTTTCAGTGTACCAACACATTAGGATCGCTGGCTTTTATTGAAGAGAAATACTTTTCAACTACCTACCACAATGGCCCGATAGTCTATATACTTTTCTTTAAATTCTGAAACATTAAAGATCACTCATTTCACTGAGAAATACCTCAACTCATATTCTTAACTTATATGCAAGAATTTTGAGAGTGTCTAACAACATAAATTATTATATGGAGGGTTCAGAGTTAAAGTGAACCAAGTCCATATTTTGAGCATTTTGCAATAAGCACTACCATGGTGGAGTAAAAAATACTATATTTTATTCGTAATAGTGAATCAATTCCATTAGTTCAATTTTAATGTTATCTAAGTTCAATGTTAATAAATTAAATTCAATGTTAATTAATAGCAGTTAATCAACTTTGAGATTTGTTTTCTCAGAAATGAGTCTCATGGACTTGGTTCACTTTAACTCTGAACTCTCCATATATTCCTTCTTAATCTTATGTAATTAGTTTAATACAAAATTCGATTTCAGTTCCTGTTAAAATAAAGAGGTTGTCATCTTTCTGGTATATATATATATATATATATATATATATATATATATATATATATATATATATATATATGTATATATATATATATATATATATATATATATATATATATATATATATTATATATATATATATATATATATATATATATATATATATATATATATAATATATATATATATATATATATATATATATATATATATATATATATATATTATATATTATATTATTATTATTATTATTATTATTATTATTATTATTATTATTATTATTATTATTATTATTATTATTATTATTATTATTATTGTTATCCAATACGGAAAAAAATTGGTACTATCAGTTAACCTATAGACACTTTATTTTTTTAAAACTGATAATTTTGATTATTTTAATCGGTTAAAATTAATATGAAAACATAATAAATATTGTTGTAGAAATTGAAAAAATAAAGTATTGTTTTACTTATCACCTATATATACCCTCTCTTCCTCTCTCTCTCTTCTCTCTCTCTATATAATATATATATATATATATATATATATATATATATATATATATATATATATATATATATATATATATATTAATATATATATATATATATATATATATATATATATATATATATATATATATATATATATATATATATATATATATATATATATATATATATATATATATATATATATATATATATATATATATATATATATATATATATATATATATATATATATATATATATATATATATATATATATATATATATATATATATATATATATATTATATATATATATATATATAATATATATATATATATATATATATATATATATATATATATGTATATTCTTTAAAAGCAACAAAAATGGAAATATGATAAATAATTATTCAGACTATAATTTTCTAATTTTACGATACATTGTACAATTTACAAATTATACCACACTGTATGATTATTATTATTATTATTATTATTATTATTATTATTATTATTATTATTATTATTATTATTATTATTATTATTATTATTATTATTATTATATTTTATTATTATTATTTATTATTATTATTATTATTATTTTATTTTATTATTATTATTATTAATTATTATTATTATTATTATTATTATTATTATTATTATTATTATTATTATTATTATTATTATTATTATTATTATTATTATTATTTTATTATTATTATTATTATTATTATTATTATTATATTATTATAATATTATTATTATTATTATTATTATTATTATTATTATTATTATTATTATTATTATTATTATTGTAATTCTTATTATTAGATCATCATTATTATCTTTATAATTACGATTATAATTAGTTATTTTTCTTTTTAAAATTATTATTATTACTTGCCACCTTCATAATTGTAATAGCTATTTTCTTACAGATATTTTAATATTATTGTTAGTCATTATTTTTTATTATTTTTATTATTATTTTTATTTTTTTTTTTTATTTTTTTTTTAAAAAAAAAAAAAAAATAAAAAAAATAAAAAAATAATTCAGCACCCAATGTTTGTTTCTTAGTTATAAAATCATTTTAATAATGATTGATATTAATTTTGTATTAATTAATTTTTGTTCAAACAACGAATTCGTCCCCCAAAAAGCCATTTCAGTTTTGCATTTAATACATAGAAAATATACGATTTTTCTTTGTACAAGCTCTATAACTGAAAAATGAATAAAGATTAAATATTAATTAAAGATTATTATTATTATAATTATTATTATTATTATTTTTATTATCATTATTATTACTCTTATTATTCTATAATTTTATAGTTATTATTATTATTATCGATATTATTATCATTATCTTTATTATTATTATTATTATTATTATTATTATTATTATTATTATTATTATTATTATTATTATTATTATTATTATTATTATTATTATTATTATTATTATCATTGTTATTAGATTATTTATTATCGATATTTTCATTTTATTATATTATTATAATTATTATTAGTATCGATATTATTATTATCTTTATTATAATTATTATTATTATTATTATTATTATTATTATTATTATTATTATTATTATTATTATTATTCGATATTATTATTATTATTATTATTATTATTATTATTATTATTGTTATTATTATTACTATTATTAAATATTAAGAAAGAGCGAGACTTCGCTTTTATGAATCTTAAACTTATTTAACGGTAAATTTATATATTAAATTACTTCTAAAGATATCTACCGTGAAGATGTTTTATTATTTTATTAAAGCTGAAACCAAGAAGCAAAAGTATAAAATAAGATTTCATGAAATTGTAGTCAGTCGGCAATAGAGACCTTCATGGGCAGTTATATTTCAGCACACACTCGCCCATACGTGTTGATCTTACATAACTAGCCCATACTGTCCCTTGATTTATTTTTTTTTAAATTTTGAGCCCGCACACACCTGCCAGTGATTTTTAAAATTGGTTCTGTGTTCGGCCATAGTCGCTCATGATTTATAAAATGTGTTTTGAAGCCAGCTCCTATTCTGCGTCAATCGAATTTCTTTAATGGCAGTTTAGTAGAATAGTAACTATGAAATTACATAGAACAAGTAACATTTTTATGACATTCGTTTTAATTTATACAGAAGGCATGTTTTAAAACCGAATAATAACTTTCGCAAATAATTTATTGTGAATTAAATTTCTTTAGTTAACGCATGCAGAAAAATGAAATTTATGTCAACAAAAGACATTTCATTCCAAGCGGTTCGCTTTTGAGAAATGAGATTAATACTTTGCCACCGAGCAGTCACCATTTCTTCATCTTCTTATTCAACCTTAATTGAATGACTTATGGTGTGAATTGTCCCCTCCAAGAAAGCAGTTTAGTTATTCACCTCCAGGCTGAAAGTAAAAAAATATACTTCACCACTCAGCAAAAGTGTCATATTTCCCAATCAGGATCAGAATATATATCTGAAAATTATATATATATATAATTGGTAGATATATACCAATTATTTATATATAATTTTGGTAGATTTCTATTAAGAGGAAAATCACTTTATTTGTTGCTATGAATGATATCCCAGGTCTTATTGAATTCCATTGTGCCTCGTATAGTCCAGCAGAATGGCGATTGTTTCTCTATAGCTCTAAGAGCAGTCTAGAGTGTTCTCTTGAGCAACGGGAAATGTTTATGGAACAATTCCTGTTGGTCACAGTGCTTTGTGATTAAGTTACACAAATATCACGAATAAAACTAGCTCATTCAAGTGAATCTTACCCGTCAGTATTTTTTTAAACATCATCCAGCCCGTTATCATGGTCTGTCCCGCCCATACTCGTCCAAGGGCCGAGTCAGGCACGGGCTTACGGTTTTGCCCGCACCCGTGAAGGTCTCTAGTCTACAATAAGTGATATATTTTGTCAAGTATATTATTTGTCTTGGATCTTAGATTTTTTTTTTACGTATAACCACCAATGAAGGGCAAAACCCTTTTCGAGGAGGGAACATTAATAAAAAGAAATAAAAGAAAACGCACCAATCCCAAGACTAACGCAAATCCTTCAGCTGAGCCCAGACCGAAACTTTAAAGAAGGAAAGAATAAATGAGGCAGAAAAATAGAAGATGTTAAATAGTTTCACAGATCTTAGAATTAATTTATCTATGATAATCAGTTTCAGTCTAATAAATTAAAAGTTTGTGCAAATTAATTTCCAATATACTCATGACCTTAATTTATAGTCGAGAATTATTTATTTATTAGTGTTTTATTAAATACACGAAATTGAACTAAAATCCAAATTGAAGTGTATCTTTTTCTATTTATTTTTTTCACTTGTATTTGAAGCTTTATTTCACAGTTCCATTTCCATTAATTTTAATAATTGATAACCATCCAACATCTTTATTTAACGTCAAAGACAGTCTATATGTATTATTGTTATTATTATTATTATTATTATTATTATTATTATTATTATTATTATTTATTATTATTTTTTTTTTTATATGTTGCCACCACTCACGGGCAGAACCCTTTTCAAGGAGGGGGCATAATTATTATTATTATTATTATTATTATTATTATTATTATTATTATTATTATTATTATTATTATTATTATTATTATTATTATTATTATTATTATTATTATTATTATTATTATTATTATTATTATTATTATTATTATTATTATTATTATTATTATTATTATATTTAATATTTCAGATTATTAAAAGAATCCAAATGAAGTGTTTGATGTTACTACTATTATGTTATTATTTAACTGGAGCTGAGAACTGGTTTGAGAGAATTTCCTTCGAAATATACAAACACAAAACACCGATGTTGAATCTTGTGTACCATGACCATATCATGACGTCATCAACAAAATTCAAAACCTACAACACATCTTCATTCTGTAAAAAAAAGAATTCATTTGTTTATCATTTCACTGCAAAAATTGTCCTAAGGAATCGTTGGGACAAGTAAATGTAACAGTAAAATTTTCAATAGAGAAAAGACATGTTAAGCACAAGAAAGTTGTTTCATCGATTTATTTTCAATTAGAAAATAACTGAAAAATTTTATTGTGACATTGACTTGTCCCAACAAATCGTTAGGACAATTTTTGCAGTGTTGTTAAAGTTTTTTTTTTTTTTTTTAATAATGTAAAGTATCTGCAAATTTATTTATTTTTCAGGTGAGTGTAAAAATCTATGTTTTGTCACTCAATGTAAGACGTTTTCATTTATAAATTTGGGTGATTCGATTTATGAATGCGAAATTTCTCAAGTAAAAATTACAAGAATAAGATTAGAGGAGAAAGAAAATTCTTTTACAATTGCATTCCGTAAGTAAATTATTCAATAAATATTTAAACTTATATACTTGTGCAATTTACTTTTGTGGGAAAAAAAGGTGCTTATTATAAATCATTATAATTATATAGAAAGCTATGCAGAGTTTAATTTAATTCTTCTCTACTTTTGAGGATACTGTAACAACCATTGTGGGATATATATATATATATATATATATATATATATATATATATATATATATATATATATTATATATATATATATATATATATATATATATATATATATATATATATATATATATATACATTCCTCAACAGACGACAATTCAACTTGGGTAGGAGACGATGGAAACTTTTATTACCTCGTTGAAGAAAACGCTGTAGTCAAAAGAGCAAGAAGAAATTGTTCCAGACATTCACCGATTGGAAGACTTGCGATTCTTAAAACAAAGCTTCAATTTGACGAATTTCTCAAGTTTAGGAAAGGAAATTGGACAGGCAAAAGGTATATATATATATATATATATATATATATATATATATATATATATATATATATATATATATATATATATATATATATATATAAGCAGTATACATGGTTCTTTCGGCTGGAAAAGGAGCTTAACGGGTTTTTGATTTGCAATTGCAAATCATTCCGCTCAAATCAACCTCAACGCTCTTTCCTGACACCTTTTTGAGGGATTCAATCCGTCGAAATTTGAACTCAAGTTTGGGCAAGGGGCCTCTTTGAAGCCCGTTAGCCCCCAATATCGGTGTCAGTTGCTACACTCACCTCCCTCTCATTCCTTACCCCTTCTTTGAGGTTCAGTCTCGTTGAAATCGGCTCGAATCGGTGTGAATGGGTCCGTGTGAACTCCATGAACCGACAGATAAGGTCAGAAAGGTATCTGAGATTGCAAAATCGCACGAAACTGCAGAAAAGAAAGTTAGGATCTTTTTCCAGAAGAAAATGACATGTATACTACTATATATATATATATATATATATATATATTATATATATATATATATATATATATATATATATATATATATATATATATATATATATATATATATATATATATATATATATAATATATATATATATATATATATATATATATATATATATATATATATATATATATATATATATATATATATATATATATATATATATATATATATATATATATATATATATATATATATATATATATATATATATATATATATATATATATATATATATATATATATATATATATATATATATATATATATATATATATATATATATATATATATATATATATATATATATATATATATATATATATATATATATATATATATATATATATATATATATATATATATATATATATATATATATATATATATATATATATATCCTTAGATCATTAATATTTTAAATATTTACAAAAGAGTGGGCATTACCCATTTCATAAATATTAGAATAATGTATTCTTGCTTCACTTGCAGAGAATGACAGACTTTTGATAGACTTGCGATATGAAAAACTGAAAAACGACACAAGCTCAGATTACACACTCTTTTGGGGTGATGGAACTCTCTTCGAAGACTCTGAAATCTCAAAATACGAGAACCCTAAAACAGAACCAGGTATTTCGGTCTATCTCGCTTGGGTTGCTTTTGGAAAACAAAAGCATTGACCTTGCTATCAGTGACCACTATTTTTCTTACTTTATCTGTCAGTTGTGTCCTATCCTTTAGATCAAAATAGTCCCTGAGCATCATTAAAGTTTGGTTAGACAGATTATCGATTGAACTCTTGTTATTAAAGAAGCTTTATTTTCAGATAATCTAACCATTTTCAGAGTATCTACACCATTTTCAGACCTGACCATTTTCAGATAAGATACACTATTTTCTGATAATCTAACCATTTGCAGATAATCTACACCGTTTTCAGATAATCCACATCATTTTCAGATAATCTAACCATTTTAAGATAATCTACAACATTTTCAGAAAATGTAATCATTTTTAGATAATCTACACCATTTCCAGATAATCTTCACAGAAAGTTTTAGATGGTTTCTCCAATTGCAGTGTAAGTATATCTTCTGGCTGAACCTAAAATTAGTTTCTCTTCTTCAAATTATTGTATGCACAGATTATTTACTTAAACTCATTTTTCTTCAGTAAGAGGAAAACAATTAAAAGTAACCTCTGGTTCATCATACCCTATGTCAGTGTCAGTACTATAGCAATACAGTCTCTTTTTTCCAATCACATATTCTAGAGTCGATAGCCTTTATCAAAGGGATAGATTCATCACTGAAATCTTCTTATGAACAGAAAGATTATCTATTTAATCATTTAATACTGGAACGTTCGCAAACTTTTAAACGGTTTCAATTTTGTTGAACGCCACCTCTCCTCCTATTGTTAAATAAACTTAAATGTCTAGAAATTCTGACAATATAGAAATTATTTTATTTTTCTTCTGATTAGTTTTCATGGAAATTTTCGATGATTTTAACCCAAAGTTTCTGTCCCATCGTGTATTTATTAAAAGTAATTGTTTAATTTTATTCATCGTCACTATATATTTAAAAGATGATGATTTTTAATAAATTGAACATTAAACTTTATTTAAGAACCAAATAAATATTACAAAAAAACGTGTTTTACTCTTGTTTTATTCATTACCAACCAATGTTTCAGAAGCACAGGAATAGTAAAATGCTTTCTAGAAAAAAAAAATATAATACTTTCGAAAGAGTAAATAAGAAAAAGGCTTGTGATAAACACTTTCGAAATAATGAAAAATCAAAAATTGTAAAAAAAACATATATATATATATATATATATATATATATATATATATATATATATATATATATATATATATATATATATATATATATATATATATATATATATATATATATATATATATATATATATATATATATATATATATATATATATATATTATATATATATAATATATATATATCTAATGTCAGATCAAATTCTTAGTCTTTCACAGTCTTGTTAATAT
>SEYY01014179.1:0-22500 GCA_009176605.1 Armadillidium nasatum | reverse complement strand
CACTGGCTGGGCTTGAAGATGCGTTGACTCAAAGAAGACGGCATATGTCATTGTCATTGTCGCAGTTTCTACTGTATTAAAAATCTTGTGGCGTCATATTGAAAAAAAAAAATAATTTTCATTAGTTTAAATTTTTTTTTTTGTCGTTCGTCGATTAACCCAATAATCAAACAAACATATCATTTCGTTTTCGTAGTTAGGCTGAGTAGAAAAAAGATTCGGGCCCCCTTCACTAAAGTTTACCGGCAATTTTTTGTTGTGGGTGATGCAAGTAAACTTTGGGTGATGGTTGTTGCATGTATAATTGGGCTTAGTTTTATTTTTGTCTTTGTAAGAATGAACTGATAACTAAGGATAGGATAGACTTAAAGTCCTTTGTGCATATATTAATATTGATATTGTTATTATTTGTTTGGACTGGGACAGTCTTGATAGGCCCTTGTGGCTTCTATATCTGTTTTTCTATTTTCCTATGTTCCTATAAGAAAATAGAGGCAGTTAATACGCCATTGAAGTCGTACAATTTGTTGTTAAATGTAGTGCTTATTACTCGTTTACATTTTCATATTTTTTTTGTGTTTTTTTGATGCACAAAATCGTTTTCCTCATCTCAATTTACAGAAAAAAAATTAATATCACCTCAATTTATAGAAAAAAATTGATATCAGATCATTTTGCCTTTGTAGTTTTCAAATATTAAGAAGAAAAAAATCCCCAGTTGAACTACACAAGTACCAAAAAAAAAATAATTATAATGACAAAAGCCACAAGATTTCTCATTAAAAACTTTTTATAAAGTTGTCATCCATAATGAATGGGTTATCCACGACTTAAAATATTCCTTGTGCAGATAATTGGTATATGGATGTTCTGGGCATACAATATTTCATGGCTAAGCCTAATTTCAGGGAAGGTTATTAGTTATTAACATTAACTTCATGCAATAAATATGACTATAGTTAAATTCAACATTTCTCACCCTGGGGGTCATGATCACGTACATGGGGATTGCAGTAGATCACAAAAAAAAAAATATATATATATATATATATAAAAATCTTTTTGGGATCCATTCATCTTTCCTTATTTTAAAATAAAGATTAATATAAAATTTGTACTTATATTATTTTCAATTGAATATGAAAATACTTAAATTAGTTTTTCATAAAACAATTATGAATATTTTAAATTTTTTAATTGTATTATAAATATTTCAGTCTATACTTTTGAATTTTACACCTGCTATAGACAAATGTAATAATTAGGCATGCAATAGATACCCTAGTTTGTGCTTAGAAAGTTGTGAGGTTACTACCTATAATTTTGCTTTTTTGGTAGGGATGGGGGGGGGGCATGAGGTTAACTTTTTTTTTTAATTTTTGTCTTTTGGGTGGTTGCGAGGCTTAAAAGGTTGAGAAACGCAAGTCTAATTAAATGGCTAGTAATATAGTTAATTATTTAGTTCATTTTGATATCTAAATGTTTTTTAACTATAGAGACTATGAGTACAGAATAAATATAAATAAATTATAGAAAGCTTATAAAGCATAAAATAATAAATATAATATATATATTATATATATATATATATATATATATATATATATATATATATTATATATATATATATATATATATATATATATATATATATATATATATATATATATATATATATATATATATATATATATATATATATATATATAAAATATAATATTAATATTTTATTATAAAAGTAATATTGATATGCTGAATCTGAAGATAAATTTCCTTTAGAAACTATTCTGTATTAAAGCATTTTTTTAAAATTATTTTGAAGTTATAATTTATATGAAATATAGAAAGTAATATTACATATCAGGAAAGATATTACATTTACAGACATTTAGGAATTTAATATAAATACAGTTGCAGACAAATCTAGAAATAATTAATATAGTTAAAGTTTGTAACATCTGTATTTCTCCTCCTCCAGCAGATTCTGTAGAATACCTTGTCAATGTCCTTCATCATGACATGCTAAAAGGCATGCTTTAGTTGTTGATTTAACTCATGTTTTGTGGGATTCGCTACCCAATGATTATGGAGTAGTATAATTTCTTGATTTGATACATGCTAGAAACAATATTATTAAACAAGTTTGTTCCAATATATTTTAATGACTCCAGTGGAATTCTCAACATTGAACCTCTCACTAAAGATATCTGATTTACTGGGATATTTTGTTTACTTTGTGGAATACCTTAGGGAGTGACCATTACCCAGTTCTTACATTTTCAACTAAATAATTTACTCAGATACATAAAAGAGCAAAAGGGTTACTCAATGACAAAAAGTAGTATGATTTCAAAACAAGTTTGACCTTACTAGATATACTCTCAAATCATGATATTAGCTTGATACGTGTCTCCATAATTAAATGCACCCCAGAGTCTGCTACTTGATATTTTTGTACGAGTTCCACAGGAGTTAACTCTTAAGAAATATAAAACCTGGTGGAATAATGATTGTAAATCAACCAATTACAAAAAGGATTATTTATTTAGAACTTTTAAGTATAGCCAACTGTTATAAATTTTGTTAATCAAAAAAGAGCTAAGGCTAAAATCAGGTTATGAAGTCAAGAAAGCTAAAAAACAATTTTGATATTATATGAGAAGTATCAATGAATATGCTACATTGTCTTAAATTTGGGATAGAATAAAATTCTTAAAAATTGGTAAGCATTAGGTATCTCCAGTTGGAGTAAGGTGAAGTAAAATATACCATGGGGTACTATGCAAATTTTTTTTTTTATTTGTATTTCAGCTTGTATTTGAAATATTTTTAAAATCTGATTGTTGTGTTAGATAAAGAATGTTAAGCTTCATAAAAATTCTCAATAGGGTTTTTCATTTTAGAAGATTCTTATGTTTCTTTTCATGAAAATAGCAATTACAAACTTTCAATTTACTCATAAACCTTAATAGAGCAAATGTCATTACTACTTGGGATTAAACATACCAAATTATATTATGATTAAGATGATTAAGCTTTATTAATGCAGTGTAAGGTATATCAGTCTTCAAAAATAATCATATGAAATTGTTTTGTAACCCTGTACACATGCGCAGTTTGTGCACCATTAAAATTAAAAAAATTATTACATATATATATATATATATATATATATATATATATATATATATATATATATATATATATATATATATATATATATATATATATAATATATATATATATATAAATAATTACTTAAAGAAAATATAGTTCAAAGAAATTTTTTAAAATAATGCAAGGAAATTTAATTGAATTAATAATTTTCACTTTTCATTTATTGCCATACCTTTTCAGATAATATAAATTATGAGTAAAACAAAGTATACAAGAAATTTAATCGATGCAATTCGTCTTTATGTAAAGGCAGGATCAGGTGGAAATGGACATCCAAAATTTGGTGGAATTGGTGGCAGAGGTGGTGATGTATTTGTTGAAGGTGTTAAAAGTGAGTTTGAATTATAAAAAACTTCCTTTCATATTAACCTCATTAGTAAGGCACCATATCTCATTTATCTGAGTGAAAACTGAACCTTGTCATTGATCTTTCTTTAATGTTTCTAATCCCATTCATCATGGTACTATATCTACTTAGTTATTTTGGATTTATTCTATAAAGAATTTTCTTTTATAATAAATATTTTTATTTTTTTCTCTTTTATATAGCATAATTGCCATATTTATCAGTATAATATTAAAGGTTTTGTATTCTAAAAGAAATGAAATCTTCAGTGCTCTTGTAATGAATTTTATAGCTGATGCTTGAAAACAAATGTTTGAGTGATAGCTTAAAATGAAAAAGTATTTCTCGAGACTTAATAAAAGTAGTTTTTGCTGGTTAGCACATCTACATCCCATGATTAAGGCATGTTCAAGAAATTAGAAACTGAATCCATTGAAGTTTTCTTTTGTAGGATGTAAGGGTCATTATATTATTTTATTTTGAAATAGATTTTTATTGATTTACTTTTAGAGAAGGAAGAGAGGGCAAGAGGATGTAAAAAATTTACTTCCTTATTTTCTGAAGGGCACAATGATGATTATGATAAGTAATGTATTTTTGATTGAAGAATTGAATATATTTTGAGATATCTTTGCAAAGAAACTAATGAAAGAATTATTCAGATTGAGAAACTGTTTTAAAATTGGAATTGAACCTTAATGAAATATTAAATTGTTTTAGTTTTTTTTTTTTTTATTAAAAGTTCACATCTCACGGGCATTGCCCTATTCGAGGAGAGAAACTTTTCTAGGTAGTATATACCTAGGATCCCGAAGTGGGATCGAACCGGCGCCCTCAAGCACGTGAGTCAATCACTTTACCGTTTGAGCCACGGTAAACGGCTTAGTTGTCTAGCAATATATATATAATATATATATATATATATATATATATATATATATATATATATATATATATATATATATATATATATATATATATATATATATATATATATATATATATATATATATATATATATATATATATATATATATATATACACACTTATGGGAGCCCCTTATCACCAGTTTATAGGGACCTAGTATGGTCCTTGGACATCAGTTCTATAGAAATCGGTGCTATTATCGCATAAGTGATGTATAGACAGAGAGGTATCCAGTAGGCTGGGTGTTCTTGGTAGTCCTCTCACTGACTGATGTGCCGACTGGTAGGAGGGTGTGCGGTTGACAGAGGATATTAGTGGGTGAAGAAAATTGTTGAGGGTGTGAGTGTTGGGGAATGGATGTGACCTATGGTAGACATCACCTTACGATTGTGGAAATATCCACCCGTGTACCTCCACCTTTACGGCGTCCTCGCAGCACAAGGGGTGCAATGTCTGCGCATCAATTTTGCGTGGACATAGGCAACTCCAGGCTTGTCCGCTGTGGTGCCTCTTTCTTTCCTACCACCTCTGTCTTGTGGAGCTCTCTTCCATCTTCTGTATTTCCATCTGCATTTAATCTCAATTTCTTTAAAGCCCTCGTCTGCGCCCACCTGAGAAATTTGCGTTAGGTGGGTACTGTAGGGGTGGTTTTTTTTTATTTTCTGGATTTTGTACTCTATTTACTTTCATTTTTATTCTTTCAACACCCCCTCCTTGAATAGGGCTTTGCCGTGAGTGGTGGTGGTGTGTAAAAAAAAAAAAAAAAAAAAAATATATATATATATATATATATATATATATATATATATATATATATATATATATATATATATATATATATATATATATATATATATATATATATATATATATATATATATATATATATATATATATATATATAAACCCCCCTTTAACGCTATTAATTAATCCCAATTTGCCAGCTCTAAGCGAGTTGAATAATTGGATAGTAAATATTACAATTGTTCAGTAAATTTTAGAGGCAAAAAAAATATATATATATATTTTTTTTTTTTTTTTTTTTTTTTTTTTTTAATATATTTTTTTTTTTTTTTTTTTTTTTTTTTAAAAAAAAAAAATTTAAAAATGATTGGTTGTATCATGTTTGAACTCTTCTTATAGTCATAATGTCTACATTAAGTGTTCATTGCCTTGTCAATATTCTAACAAACGATCAGGGTCCTTTCAAAGTCAGGATCAGCATTGAGTAAGATTTCTTTTGCACTTTCCACATGATGGAAGACTTGATCAAATTCTTTTAGTTGCTAGTTCTTTAATCAGCTCTTCTTTTTTGCTCATTTTCATTATCTTCTGCTTCAAAAGTATGCTTTTCATCCAATTGAAGATCACCTTCACTTAACTCTTGTGCTTGTGAATCAAGTAATTCATGTACACTTGCTCAGTCTGCTTCATCAATGCCAAGTTCCTTCGCTAACAAAGTTATTTCATCAATAATTATGTCAGTTTGTTTCTCAAAACCTATAAAGTCATTTGCACAGTGAGGTAGGTTATGCTTCCAAACAGATTGCATGTTAGATTCAGTGATTACTTTCCTTTACATCTGAATATTTTCAATTCCTTGTTTTACCACAAGCAATTGAAAATTTTTGAAAATTGAAGATTGTCGCATTTTAATAATTTTCAGAGTAGTTTTCATTTTTCAAATTGCCTTTATTGAGAAACGTCGCTTGTTAAGCCGGGAAGGATAACATTTAGATCGCGGATATCGAAGTCGCGTTAAGCGGGATTTTCATATATATATATATATATATATATATATATATATATATATATATATATATATATATATATATATATATATATATATATATATATAATATATATATATATATATATATATATATATATATATATATATATATATAGGAACCGACCGGGGCCCCGGCCCCGGCCCCGGCCCCGGCCAACCCCGGCCATTTTTACTGACCCCGGCCCCGGCCCCTGCCCCGGCCAAAAATCAGGGAAAACCGGGGTTGCCGGCCGGGGTTAAAATGGCAAATTATACTTAATTTTTTTTTTTTTTTTTAATTTTCAGCCGATTCTGCTAAAACTTTCAGTTATATAGATTTTTTACCGGTAAGAAAAGTCCATTTCTAGCGTTTTTCCGAGTCTATTACGGTTAAAAGTTTTTTATTTATTTTTTTTTTGTTGAAATTTTACCCTTTTTTAATTGAATGGCGGTGCCTAAACCACTTTTTAGAATGAGCTGAAAATTGGACTATTTATTCAAAATTAAATGGGATACAAAAGTCTCTAATAGACTTTTGTTCCCAGAGTTATAGGAAAAATGTTATAAGCCAAAAACTGATCAACTATAGAAAAGGAAAATTTTTTGAACTAAAAAAATCCACCTTTTCAGACAAATTTAAAAAAAAAAAAATACAACTATGACATTTCCTATTTTTGGTGTGTATAGAGGAGGGGTGGGGCTACAAATTCCTCTATGTACTTTATTCGATGACATTCGTTGGTTTTGAGATATAGCCTTCAAAAAGGTTCATTTTTGGCCAAATTTAAAAAATTCCCAAAGTTTGAGAGGCTATATCTCGCTTCAAACAAAGAGCATTTAAATATGCACTAAATAAATATTGTTGCCCTGCACTCTTCTAAACAATATTCACAAATAAAAGAAAATAGTAGGTAGCGTTTTTTATAAATAATTTTTTCCTCCAGAAGGGTACGATTTTTGGAAAAAAATTTTCAAGTGCTTATATAACTTTTTTCTAGACGTGATATAAAAAACCTATTCCCACCAATGCAAGAAATTGGGGCAAAGGTATTCAGCTAAATTTTCAGCTCATGTGGACCAGTGGTTTGATCCAGTTATTCATTTTTTTCAACTTTGGGTCCAAAAAAGTTTCAAACCGTTATAGACTCAAAAAAATGCTCGAAATCAACTCAGAACTTCGTGAAAAAATTCACATACTTTGAAAATTTCAGCTTAATCAGTCAAATAAAAAAAAATTTCAAACAAAATATAAGAAAATTAAGATTTTTTTTCTTTTCTGTTTCTTTTGACCTCCTTTTCTGCTAGTGAATGTTCATCTTTGTGTTTTGATTTTAGATACTCCAAAAAGATTTGGTGAAATTTTTTTACTTGTAGCACCCGGAGGTTCTCTTCTAATTTTCTGACTGCAGATGTTAACATTTAGCTATTTCGAGCCTATCCTGAAACATTGTAAAGTATTCAAATACTGCAGAAGCTGATCTTTTAGCCATATTGACTGAAAGTATAAACAAAATAATAATTTTTAAATAATGCAGCTAAATGATACAAGTTTGATACATAGCAATAAAATAACAATGATATGTATAAATACAGGTTAATTGATAATTTATATCTTACATTTTTTCAAACTTTACCTTAGGGTCTTACTTAGGTAAACCTGTTGAATCACTATTATGAATTAGAATATTTTTTTTTTTAATTTTTGTACTTTTTTAAACTTTAACTATACAAAACTGTAATTTTTTGATTTTTTTTTTGAGAAAATGCATATAATCATTAATTTAAGTGAATGTTGCTATTCTACTCCTTCCTTACAATTAAATAAACCTTATTTCTAATTTTCTTAACCTTAAATTTCAGTGCTTTTGACATCTTTACAAATTTTAGGAAACCCCGGCCAGAACCCCGGCCCCGGCCCGGCCAAATTTGGGTGACCCCGGCCCCGGCCAAATTCCAACCCCGGTCGGTTCCTATATATATATATATATATATATATATATATATATATATATATATATATATATATATATATATATATATATATATATATATATATATATATATATATATATATATATATATAGCATGGTAACCTTTATAAATTTAAATAATACTACTGAAAAACAAAAAAGGAGTAATTGTTCAAATTCTGAAATGTTTGCTAACTGCTTGATCAATGTAGATCAATACTACAATTGAAAAAATTTATTTTTCACATTTAAAAAAAAAAAATAAATTTGGCATATATGAGTATTTACTGCTGAATCTTCATGAAGGATAATACCCATTTTTTTTTTATTATTATTATTATTATTATTATTATTATTATTATTATTATTGATAGTGCTGTTCTGATACCGTTTAAAAACATATTGCTTGAAAAAAAACAAAGTAGACTTGTTACAGAAATTTTTTTTGCAAACTGATTTCCTTAGGTTCGAACAAAAAACTTTGTCAAACCTTCAAGTCAGTCGCAAAGAATAGCAAAAAAAAAAAAAAAAAAAAATAAACAAAAATTATGAGAATTTGAAAGAGAAAAAAAAAGAAAAAAAAAAAAGTGCATTATATATATATATATATATATATATATATATATTATATATATATATATATATATATATATATATATATATATATATATATATATATATATATTATGAATAACAAAGCAAAAAATGAATGCAACCTGGTCTCAATAACAATCAATTATCCTGTCCCCTATATATCTCACACACATAGTCTACTCTCCACCTTCTTCTTTCCCTACATTAGAATCTATATTTCCCTCTTTTCGTTTGTCGCTCATCTTGTAACTAAGGCTCTTGTCACTGCCTCCTCTCTTCCTTATTTACTACATATTTAGGTTTCGTTTCTCTCCCACACCTCCATCTCCATTGTAATCTGTGTTCCTACCCTACGTGTGTATGTTGAGTATACGTTTTTGTTTTTATATGTGTATGTATATGTGTTTGTGGCCTATGTGTTCAGATATGTTTGTATGTTGTATATGTTACATACACCTGTACATATATATTGTGTGTTATTATTATGTATATGTTCATTTATATGTATGTATGTTGTATATATGTTTATATGTATGTGCGTATGTTTGTGTTGTGTATGTATGTATGTTAGTTACTTGTCGTGTTTATGTTTCCTCGTGTTGAAATTTTTTAACAACCAACCTAACGTTCAGTTTACTATATTATTTCCTTTACCTTTTTTCTCTTTCACGATTCTTTCTTCAATTGAACCGTGTTTGACATGTTGGTTTGTTATTATTCATCTGTGTTTAATTTTTATTATATTGTCCTTTTAGGTCTTAAATTTTACAAATTTTCATTTTATATCTTAGTTTTCATTGTGCTACAATGTTTTATTGTTATTATATTATTATTATTATTATTATTATTATTATTATTTATTATTATTATTATTATTATTATTGTTATTATTGGCATTATTATTAGTTTTATTAGTGTTATTTTTATTGTTGTCATTAGTGTTATTATTGTATGTGATTTTGTTTACATGTGTCTTTCCTTCAATTTTCAGTGTCCTGATGATGATCATAGCAATGATCGAAACGTTGATATTAACTTATTTATATAATTATCTTAAGATTTAAATAAATGTTGCATTCATTTTTTGCTTTGTTATTCATAATAAAAATTAGGCTTAAGAGAAGCGCCTCAATTTACAATACTATATATATATATATATATATATATATATATATATATATATATATATATATATATATATATATATATATATATATATATATATATATATATATATATATATATATATAAGGGATGGAGTGAAGTATCGGTATCGGTAAAAATTTTGTATAGGAGTAAAGTATCGGTAGTGGTATCGGCATAGTTTTAGGTATCGGGTATCGGTTTTGGGGAATTTTTAGGTATCGGTATCAGTATTAAAAATTTTTGGTATCGCTCCATCCCTATATTTATATATATATATATATATATATATATATATATATATATATATATATATATATATATATATATATATATATATATATATATATATATATTATATATATATATATATATAATTGCCGAAATTAATCAATTTTTAGATCAGAAATTAGAGAAACTTAAGAAGCCTAGAGGGGAGAAAAGACAATTTGCTGCTGAAAGCGGAAAAGCAAGTCAAACTCACAGAATTTATGGACAGAATGGAGAACACCTTGTAATTCCTGCGCCTCTAGGGACTATGGTACAGACTGATCTTGGACTGACTTTAGGTAATTGCATTTGATAAAAAAGAGTGAAATGTATTTTTTATTTTATATATCGAATTGTTGGTAATTTAATATCACATCTTGTATGTAAAAGTTAATGGAGATAAAGAAAAATATAGATTTATATTCGAAAACGTTATTTTTAGTTCCAAGTAATATTAAATTTGAAATCGTTTGTCAGATATTTTGATGGATAAGCTTTGTATTGTAGATGTTGAATACATCCATACAACTGATATCAACTCACCATAGCATATATATATATATATATATATATATATATATATATATATATATATATATATATATATATATATATATATATATATATATATATATATATATATATATATATATATATATATATATATATATATATATCAAACCTTCATACGGGAAAGGGAAGTAGCGCTCCCTAAGCGATGAGGTTCCCATCTCACTCCAGTGCCCAATGGTGCGCATCCTTTCGCGCTTATTTCCACATTCTTCTACAGTTAGTAGGCTCTCTTTCGCACACAAAAAAAACACTATTGCAGACACATCCTTTAAAAAAAATAATTCTGGTCCACAAGTTACCTCGGAGAAGCCCCGAGCGGTGGTTTCCAATAATAGCCCCTCATCCACCTCTTTCCCCATCACCACTTGGAAGTGGTAGCCTCCGGTGATGGAGGGTTGACGCCCCCAAGACTTTGCAGCCGGCTTGCCCTAATGCTCGGTCTATTTTTTTTTCATTTATTTTGGCTACATTCGCGGTCTTTAATTCAAATTCCACTTTGTTGAACATCACCTCTTCTAGACCTCACCTTTTGTTCTTGACCAAAGCTCATGTGCTGAAGCGTCCTGAGATCAAACCCTACTCTGTTTCATCATACAGTCTCTATCCTCAATTTTCAGCTAAATGTGGTTGCTGTGCATGCGTGTGCAACTATGTTGTTTGCTCTCGTGCCTCTAATTTAGAATCTTCCGAATATTACACCTTTTGGCTTAAACTCTCTTGTATTCTCTGACTAAATTCATTTGTTCTGTTTATTTATCTTCCAATTCTACTGATTATCCTAAATTCTTTTATTATCTTAACTCCAAAATCGAGCACATACTCTCTTTTCCTTTCTTTGAAATCATCATATGTGATTTCAATGTTCACCACCGCCAATGGCTTTCTTCTGGCTCTCATGATACAGCCGGTGAACGCACCTTCCATTTCGCTATCCAAAACGACCTTAAGTAGTTGGTGCAACTCTCTACTCATATCCTTGATAGTGTTGGGAGATGAACCCAACATTCTAGACCTTTTTCTAACTTCTAGTCCTTCTCCTTATACTGTCAAACTCTATCTTCCGCAAGAAAGACTCCCTCCTACAGTGAGGAAGTGTTTGTGGAAGTTTGTTGCCGAAAGTGGGTCGTATTATTATTGCTTCCGTGGAAGGGTCTCTCTGAGTGTGCAGAGCGCATTACTGAGATGATTCTCTGTGGCTTGGAGGCGTATATTCCATATTCTTTTCCTTGTATTAAGCATAGCAAACCTTGGTTTAACTCTTCTTCTCGTGCTATTCGCCGCAGGGATGCTGCATTCAGGGATTACCGTCGTCTTCAAAGTTCAGGAACTCACGCAACTTATATTTTATCCCGGAATCGTGCGAAATCTATCCTCGGCAACACAAAAAACTCTTTTCTCTACAGAAAATGCAATAATCTTTCTAGTTCCTCTTCTTCATGACCTTTCTGGCATTTTACAGAAAATGTCAATTCTAACTTTTGTTTTTCCTCTTTCCCTCCTCTAGTATCTTCTGACGGTACACTGCCGTTTTACCTTCTTTGAAAGCTGAACTCCTCTCTCAGACCTTTGCCTCTAACTATAGGGGTGATGTTTGCCCCTGTATGGAGAACGCCTCACACATCTGGGGGTGGCTCCACTCACAGCTCTCGTTTAAAAGGTGGATTTAGGGCTTTTCGTCTTATCAACTCTCTCTCGCTACTTTTTACCAGTCTCTCTCTGCCCGTCAAAGTGTTGCTTCACTTTTTCTATACTATCGTTATACACTGCTCTTCTGAACTCTCCATTGAGAAGGGCTCGTCTACACGTCTTTCTACAGTCTCATCCTTTCTCTGTCCAACTTTCTGATCCCAGATTTAACCGCTATGCTAAATGTATTCTACTGGTGAAGTTTGGAATACACTCCCTTCATCTGTTTTCCCAAATTCCTTTGACTTGTACACTTTCAAGCGCCGTGTATCGGGACATGTCGGTATTTAACGACTAGGTTCCGGTATTACCACAACTCTGGGGGAAATTAGTAGACCTCACTGACCTTTGCCCACCAGAGTATATATATATATATATATATATATATATATATATATATATATATATATATATATATATATATATATATATATATATATATATATATATATATATATATATATATATATATATATATATATATATATGTGTGTGCGTGCGTGCGTTCTGCCGAAGTTTTAAATGGGTATCTGTTGACTATTTATATTTGTAAGTTTAAATAAGAAAATTTAAGTGCGTTATGAGAAACCTTTGAGCTGCTATTGTACCCTTAAATTTCAACTTGGTAACCTTCTATAGTGGCATAGTTCTTTAAACTAAGTTGTGTGTTGCATTGCAAATGTAAAATTACAAGTCTGATTTAGAATTAAAATAGTGAGTTTAAAAAAAATATTCAGTATAAAAATAAATAAAAAAAATAAATAGTTTCCTCGTTTGTTGTCGTTTCAAATTGATTATAAAGTCATAAAATGAAATATTTACTTTTACAGGTGATATAATAGAAGAAGGTGAAAAAATTCTTGTTGCAAGAGGTGGATCTGGTGGCAATCCTGATAATAATTTTTTTGGTCAACCAGGAGAAGTAATAAAATTTTCACTATTTTTGTAAAATTGCTTCAAATTTTTCTAAGTACTAATTTTTTTTCCTTTCTTTTAATATATAATAAAATATTTTACAGAAGCATCACATTCAGCTGCTTCTCAAATTAATCGCAGACATAGGATTAGTTGGTTTTCCAAATGCTGGTAAATCGACTTTACTTCGGGCGATTTCTCACGCACGTCCGAAAGTAGCCAGCTATCCATGTATGTAGTGCTACTAATTCAGGAAAAATCTCAGAAATAATTTTTATGTTGAATATACATTTTGAAAATTGATGGTCATAATTTGATTTATAATAAATATATTATATATATATATATATATATATATATATATATATATATATATATATATATATATATATATATATATATATATATATATATATATATATATATATATATATATATATATATATATATATATATATATATTGAATTTTATCTTCTTTTCTTTAATATGTATGTTAGTTTTTGTCATACATTTTAGTAATTTAGGTTTCCTTACACTTTTAGTTCTTACAATTACTCTCGTGTTTAACTGTTACAGTCACAACACTAGAACCAACTGTTGGAATGTTGAAATTCGATGATTCGAGAATGATATCTATGGCAGATTTACCTGGTTTAATTGAAGGGGCTTGGATTAATAAAGGAATGGGTCATAAATTTCTTCGTCATGTTGAAAGGACAAAATTGATGCTGTTTGTAGTGGATGTTGAAGGTTTTCAACTTGGACCTACGTATCCGAGACGTTCACCAATAGAAACTGTCATTTTACTTAATAAGGTATAAACCTCATTTTGATGTAATCTACTACAAAAAAAAAAAAAATACTCAAGTTATAAGCGATTTTCAACATTTAACATAATTATCCTTCCTCTATTGTTTAATATTGTTGAAAAATCTTTTAAGTATTTCTACATCATTCATCATAAAGAACATCATGTAGAATGATGCCTGCCATTTTATGTTTTCTACTGCCATTGTACTCTTTTTCTTTCTTTTAAAACCTTATTATTTAATATTTCAAGGATGTGTTTCTGTCTTTAATTTATCATCTGCATTTGCTCCATTATACTGAACTGTATATTGATAACCAATAATGATATATAATATATATATATATAATATATATATATATATATATATATATATATATATATATATATATATATATATATATATATATATATATATATATATATATATATATATATATTATTTTTTCTTTTCAAAATTTTAATTGGTAGTTTCTTAAGGCCTTTTTAGCTAGGTTGACTCATTCTTGCATAGTAATTTTTTCTCACATTCTTCATATTATCTTTAAAAAAATGCACTGTTGAGTTAAAATCATCAATTGTAGGAATTGTGTCATTGAAAACTACAGCAATTTTTCAAGTTCATATAAAATTACAAAAATAAAAAGAAAAACTTGAAAATTATTTGTTCAAGGGAATCTCTTAAGCATTTATTATTTCGGGTTAAAGTAATTGTATTTAAAAGTATGATATATAAGATAGAGTCGTGGGCATAGGAGTGAATGGATGAGGAGATGCAAATATGTAGATTACTAATGATCTAAAGAATCTTAATTGGAATAGAACAAAACGTATAGAAATTAAAGTGTAGAATTCTGCAGTTTATAATTAAAATATTTAAATCAAGATTTGAAGATAAATATATTCATATACACAAAATTTTCTAAAATGACTCTTTTTATATTTACCTTCAGGAACTAGAATTATACCAACCAGAATTAATTGAGAAACCAGCTGCTCTTGTATTTAATAAAATGGATAAAATTAATTCTAAAGAAGAATTGGACGCTTTAAAGGATCAACTTTTAAATATAAAGGGTAAGAAATTATTAAATTTTTTGTAATATGAAATTGAAACAATTTTAAAACTTAAGGTTTTTTATTTTAAATACACAGTATACATATGAAAATAAGTGAATAATATGTTAACTGATATGAATTTATAGTAGTAATGTTAACCAGTAGAGTATCAGTAAATTTGTGTGTAATGAAATGTTCACAGGTCTATAAAGTATTTCTTTATTGTTGATCCCGCTGTTGTAACTCTTAGTATGACCAATTATAGTTTTGATTTAATGTCATGTTTATGTTTTGTAATACTTTTCTTTTTAAATGATTAATTCTCTTATTTCCATATTCTTTCATTGTAGAATTATCAGGATGTAGTTGATGCACCCAAACAACCAATAATAAGTTTGAAAATATTTAATTTTTTTTATTTTTTTTTATTTTTATCTTTTATTTATTTATTTTTTTATTATTTTTTTATCTTTATCTTTTATTTATTTTTTATTATTTTTTTTTATCTTTATCTTTTTTTTTTTTATCTTTTATCTTTTATGACCACCACTGAGGAAGAATATTAGTCATATTCTTCTATTTTTAAGAGAATAATTTTAACTTCGGGTTTGATTTGAATGAAATTTTGCTGTAAACTTAGTTTTTAAAGGGCTCATATCTTTGATCTTGAAAAGTTGTTTCCCATTTCAATTACATTCACTAGACACCAGAATCAGAAAATTCAAGAAAATTATATCGAGTCTTTCATCTGTGGTCGTTTTATACGTTTCTACATTGTTATACAATGAACCATATTTGGCTAAGGTTTTTGGAAATATAAAATTACTATTATTTATTTTTCGTGATTGTGATCCTTTTGGAGATTTTGAGATGATTAGAAGCTATGATTTTACATGGGATCCAGATAATTTTGTTTGAGAATTTTGAGTTTAACAGAAGCCTGTCATTTTGTAGTATTTAATGTACAGTTCCTCATTCTAAACTTTGTTTCAGAAATAGCAAAGACAATGTCAGAAGAATTTCAGCCAGAAAGGTTGGTATCATTTTCCAAAGTTATAGGATGTTCTGCTAAATATGATAAAAAATCTGTTGAACAACTCAAACAAGATCTGCGTGTAATACTAGATATATTTGAAAGTGAAAATCAAGAATCTTTGCCAGAAATTTATAAAAAAATAAAAGACCAAATGTATGAAAAAAATTTGAAACTTTTGTAAATTTTTATTATTGTAAATAAATATCATTGTATCTGTATATTTTAGTTACCAAGTGAAGTGTACATTATTAAATGAAAAAAAGTTTTCCCGCTAGTTTAGGTGTGAATCAGAATTCATTAGTATTCGTTCGTTAAAGATCATAAACATTTATTTTTTATTTTGTATTTAAGTAGTCTCCCTTAATTAAATATAACTTAAGATGTTTCTTGCAAATCATATTTTCCTTCGAACCTTTTTATTATGTGTGTATCAATTCAATCATGTCGAACCATTACTTTGCGGTGGCTTTCTGCCTGCTAAATCTAAATAAAAAAAAAAATAGCTACTCCTATTTTTTAAAATTTTGTCTCGAAAGTAAATAATAACTGGTTATTTATATGACGGATTTCAAATAGAAATCCTTTGAGGGCTCTGTCGGTTGTCAGGCATTTTGGAGGCATAAGAGTTTACTTAATGGGTATTGGAAGCAATTTGCAAGGGTTTACTAACCCAGGTTTATCTTTCAACTGTTTTAATGTGACAGTGTGGTAGATAATGGGCAAGACTTGTAGTCTTCTGTTCAAAAGTACAGGAAGTAAACTGAAAATTAGAATGTGTTGAAAGGCTAGTCCCTTGACTTGTCTTCAAAGAACCTTGTAGGTCAAAGGATAGTGTATATTGCAAATGATTGCTTAAGGAGAATGAGTCAGTCATTCTAGACATTTGGGGGTAGTAATTTTAAATTCATACATTAATTAAGAACCCATTACTATTTAAAGGGTGGTGGTTGAATTCTTTTGCCCTTCGTATGGAGCCAATCCTTACAGTATATAATAGTGACCCTGTATGGACCAAACTGGAATAATATATAAAGCACGGTGGACCCTCATATTTGAAGTTAGACTTCAGAACTATGGACCCTTAAAATAGTATAACTATGTTTCTAGTAACTCGATCTCACCTTGCTTGGAAAGCACTTGAAAAGAAAATATGTAAAATTAAATATTCTCCCAAAGAAAAAAAATTTACAGTAAAAAAAATTAGTTCTCACTTGTACACTATAACAAGAAAATGGAACACCATTTTATATTAAAGTATCAGTAGCAATAGATAAAAAGGGATGTCCAGTTCCCGGTACGCAGGGCACCATGTTGTTTTATTAGCCAGTAGCTGCGATACCAACCCACTTCAAATCTTGATAAAAGCTTTAAAATTTATTATTTATTTTCTGTACTTTTCAACCGATTACAAAAATTATACACTATACACAATTTTAAGGTTATTGTTTTGGGAATAAACCAAGAATATTTTATATATTTGAAAAATCAAAAAAATAAATAAATAAATGTGTTTCTACCTCAATTCTGCTTTTCATATCAAATTCTTCGTTTAATAAAACTTTTATTAGCACAGAATTTCTTTTAAAATTCAACTAGTCATTTATTTACTGTATATATATTGAGGAAAAATAAGTGAAATAGCATTTTCTCTTTCAATTTTATTATATTTTTGATTCATTTTACAAAAATATTTAAATATTTTTATTTTTTAACTTTCTTCTTTAATTTTTTTCTTCTTCTTTTTCTTTTTCTTCGTATCTTCACCCATATTTTCATCACTTAAATTTTCTGAACTATTTTCTAATTTTATTTTCTTTGATACTTTTTCAATTCCTTCTTCCAAATCATCATTGGAATTTTCTAGGTTATTGCGCTTCCTCTTTTTACTTTTCTTTGGACTTTCAATACTTTCCTCAACTAAATTTTCTACTGCTGAATTTTTCTTCTTCTTTTTCTTTTTTTTCTTATTTTCATTTTCACTTTCATTGTCTTCGTCATTTGGCTTTTCAACGCCACTGATTCCACTATCTTCATCTTCAGCTTTTTCTTCTTTTATTTTTATATTGGACAAATCTTTTGACATTAAACAAATACTGCAAAATTTATATAATATATATATATATATATAATATATATATATATATATATATATATATATATATATATATATATATATATATATATATATATATATATATATATATATATATATATATATATATATATATATATATATATATATATATAAAGGTGGTTAAATTTTAAGGGCCGATGTTGATTTTGAATAAAACACAAATTACTTAGGAATTTATTGTCATTTCTTTTTATTATGATAATATGGTATGGTTCAATTATGTATGGAACAAAATATCGGCCAAATGGCCGCCGCGACCTCGGCGGCACACCTCCATCCGATGGTCCAAATTTTCGATGACGCTGAGGCATAATTGGGGTTCTATGCCGTTAATGTGCCGAATTATCTCATCCTTTAGCTCTTGAATTGTTGCTGGCTTATCGACGTACACCTTTTCTTTCAAATAACCCCAAAGAAAGAAGTCCAACGGTGTCAAATCACATGATCTTGGCGGCCAATTGACATCGCCACCACGTGAGATAACACGGCCATTGAATTTGTCGCGCAAAATAGCCATTGTTTCGTTAGCTGTGTGGCAAGTGGCACCGTCCTGTTGAAACCACATATCGTCCACATCCATACCTTCCAATTCGTGCCATAAAAAGTTCGTTATCATCTCACGATAGCGAACACCATTCACAGTAACTGCCTGACCGGCCTCATTTTGGAAAAAATACGGCCCGATGATGCCGCCAGCCCATAAACCACACCAAACAGTCACTCTTTGTGGGTGCATTGGTTTTTCGACAATCACTCTTGGATTAGCATTCGCCCAAATGCGGCAATTCTGCTTATTGACGAATCCACTGAGGTGAAAATGTGCCTCATCACTGAAGATGATTTTCCTCGAAAATTGATCATCCACTGTTGCCATTTCTTGCCACCATTCTGACCATTGACGACGTTTTGTATGGTCAAGAGGCTTTAGTTCTTGAGTCAATTGCACCTTGTAAGCGTTTAAATGCAAGTCTTTATGCATAATGTTCATCAACGACGAGCGTGAGAGGTGCAATTGTTGGGCACGACGACGAGTTGAAGTGGATGGCTCCTCAGCCACACTATCGCGAACAGCAGCAATATTTTCTGCAGTACGAGCATGCACTGGTCTTTTCAAATCTCCTACAGACCCGGTTTGCTCAAATTTTTTCACGATTGATTGTACGCACATTTGGACGATTAAATTGACCAAAAAAATCACGAAGTGCACGATATGCATTTTGATTTGAACGCCCATTTTCATAATAAGCCTGAATAACTTTAACACGTTGCTCCATTGTGTATCTTTCCATGGTTCAAATTGAGTAAGTCTGAAATTGAAAAAAGTCAAATGAAATGCAGTAAAAAACTTGACGTTTAGGTGTGGTTCACATTCAACATCGGCCCATACAATTTAACCACCCTTATATATATATATCCTTCTCTGGTGATAACGACTAAAGGCACACATCATATCCCCCAGTTAGGAGAAAAATGAAAAAAAAGTTCGATTCAAAGAGTGACATGTCTCAATACAAATTGAACTAAGAAAATCAATGGTTATTTTTGAAAGTTTTGTGATTCACTAATTAGAGAAACTAAAGGTTAGCAAATGAAATGTCAAAGTTGTGTTCTTAAATACATTTATTAAATTTCCTACGTTATCAAATGTTAAAATAAAATAATTAAATGAATTAAGAAATAGAAATACAAATTTGTACTTACCTTTCAGGAATAATATCTCCTTTTAAAAATGGAACAGCACAAGTCAAATTTAATTCTGTAATTTTCATTTCCAAAGAATCTCCTTCACGAACACTGTTGCCACACCAGTTTTCTTTGGTAATACCATTCGGGATTGAAGACGAGGCATTAAATATATTATGAACTAAACAGCCTACATGGTTAGGTGATTTTTTAACCACTTTCCCTGAAAATGGATTTAATAATAATAATAATAATATGACTGATACATCATTATTCCATTAGAATGAAAAAAAGAGCATCTAATTTTAAGAGTACTAATTTTTAGCACTTGTCCTCTTCATCAATACTATTCAAAATATATCTTATCTTAAATAGGATAGTTCATAAATTCAAATGCAATCTCACTCATAGAGCCATTAACGGATCATCGATTCACATTACGGTCACACTTATTTTGAACAAATTTTGTAGTGATTAACTTCTTGAGCTATTCTTTGCCCACAAATACTGACAACACCAAAACACCTTTTTTTTTAAATGGTCTTTTTCTATAGTTTTATATAAACACTCTATTTCTTGTGAGTCTCCCAAGATTTATTCAAATTTCTAATCTTTCTTTAGGTCTCTCTTTTTTTTTTTTTCATTGTTTCTTTAAATTCTAAATCTGGCATTTGTATTTTACTATCCATAATGTAAATATTTACCACATAAAGCCTCTAAAAACTCCTGTTGTTCTGCTTTATAAAGACACTCTCCCTACTAAATTTAATTCCACCTCCTTCATTATCTGATTATCTTACTCCTATCCTATCATTCCCAATTACCAAAATTTTTCAAACGGAACTCTACGATGTTTAATTTAATGTAAATTCTCCATGGTAGTGAGTAAGAAAAATTGAATTTTATGGAAAAACAGAGCCTAAACTAATTCCAAAACACAGGAATAACTGGGGATGATCCACAGCTCAAGAGTGGCAGAAGAACCACTATGACCAAGTCAGGATATGATAATCTCCCCATAAAACTCATTTGAAGACATTGCAAAGTTGCAAACCTTGGCTGCTAAGATCTTTAAGAGTGGTAAAAATTGACAAGTAAACTCATTTGAGCACTGAATCACCTTTAGAGAAGGGATATAGTACCAAAATAGTGTTGCAAAGTCCTTTAGATAAAGCTAAAAGCTAGAGAGTAAAAAGGCAATTTATAATACAAGCAAGTTAATATTTATTTTCAAATTTCACCCATTCTAGAAAGTTTCTATTTCAGAATCAACATACTTCTATTATTGTTATCAACTTTAAGCATATTCAAGTTCTCTACCATAAAATAATAATAATAATAAAAAACAGATATTTTACTATACTAACCTTTTAATATACTCCCTATTTCAGGTGAAAAAACATAAAAATCTGCCACTATGTTAATATGTAGAAATGGGTTTGTGTCAAAAATCCAACCAGAAGGAAAGTTTATTTTAACACCTTCAAAACCCAAAACTATGCCTTTTAATCTGTAAATACAATGAAAAAAGGTATTAAGCACATTAAATATTTAAAAAAATTAAATTAAAAATATCAAAATTTAATGTGTAAAGTTTGTGAGGTATTTAGACTATAATAGTTCCTCAACACTTTAATCATTCATCCATTCTTATTACTTCCTTTTAAATGAAAACTGTACTAATTGTTATGAGCACATTTATTACAAATTTGCTATCTTCTATTTTAAATATTTGAAAACTAGTTAAAAATATCCAAATTTAACATATAATTTAATAATAATATAATAATAATAATAATAATAATAATAATAATAATAATAATAATGATAATAATAATAATAATTTAATAACAATAATGATTAATAATAATAATAATTTAATTAATAATAATAAAAGTAATGAAAGGAGAAAAATAATTTCTAAAATGTGTTTGCTGAATGTAGTAGACTAAATAAAAACAGTATATATATATATATATATAAATATATTGCGATACAGATAAAAATAATAATAATTTTCAGTATAATATCTATCGATAATAGCTGAAAAATTTGAAGTGAATACTTACTGTTTACAATAATTCTTCAACATAGAATTTAATTCTATTTTCACACCATTTTTAATATCATTGAGATACAAAGGATGTAACAATATTGTATATGATGATGTTATTTTCTTTATGCATGACAGATTCTGTGTATACAACTCCTTAACATCCTTAAGTTTAATATTTGCAACAGCATTCATGCTGACAATACATGAACTAGCTGCCTCAAAAGTAAATAAATTTGGAAGTAGTTGAAATATCAAGTTGGATAATCTTTAATAAAGTGTTTGAAAAACCATTTTACTTAGGCACTTAATAATGATGAAAACACCCTGAAATAATAGATAAAAAAAAAAAG
>SEYY01014178.1:290000-310711 GCA_009176605.1 Armadillidium nasatum | reverse complement strand
GGGTGGTGTTAAGTAATTCTGTAGGCACCTCAGAACAACCAACCTCTTAGAAGCTTGTTTAGAAAGAGAAGTAATGTGATCTTTTCAAGAAAGATCACGAGAAAAGGATACGCCAAGAAGAACAGATGAAGGTTTGAGTTATGTGTTTCCGAAGAAGATATAGTTGTGTGGAAGATTGTGTCGAGTGGAGAGATGGAGGAGCTGAGTTTTTGAGACATTGAAAACAACCATGTTTTCTCTGCTCCAATTTGAAATACGTGAAAGATCAGAGGTGAGCTGCTTCAAGGCTACCCTTCTCGAGACCATCAACTGCTGATGGGTAGGGCGTTTTTCAAAATGGAAGGAGTAATGAAGTGTAGAGTCAACAGCATATGAGTGGATAGGAGATGAGGTAACAGAGAGAAGGTAATTAATGAAAAGCAGAAAAAGTGTTGGGGATAGGACAGAACCTTGAGGAACACCACTTTTAATAGATTTATAGGAAGAACGGTGGCCGTCTACAACAGCTGCTATAGAACGACCGGAAAGGAAATTAGTGAGAAGATCACAAAGAGAAGGATAGATACCGAAAGAGGGAAGATTAGAAATCAAAGCTTTGTACCAGACTCTATCGAATGCTGTTCGATATATCCAGCGCGACAGTAAATGATTCACCGAAATACCGAAGAGCGGAAGACCGAGAGTCAGAGAGAAGGGAAAGATCACCAGTAGAGTGTTCTTTACGAAAGTCATACTGGCGATCTGAGATAAGATTAGAAGAATTGAGATGATTCCAAATCTTCCTGTTAAGGATAGATTCGAAAACTTTAGAGAGAACGGAAGTCAAAGAAATAGGACGATAATTAGAGGGGGCTGACAGGGGTCCCCCCTCTTGGGCACAGGTTGAATGAGTGCACATTTCCAGCAAGAAGGGAAGGTTGAAGTAGAGAGACAAAGACGAAATTGTTTACCGAGGCAGGGTGCAAGCTCGGAAGCACAAGCTTTGAGAACCACAGGAGGAATAACATCGGGACCATACGCCTTCTTAGTATTAAACTCAGAGAGAGCAAAAATGACATCTTTAGAAGAAATTCTAATTTTAGGCATAATTGAGTTAGAGGGGGTTGAAGGAGAAGGAATAGCTCCGTAATCGTCTAAGGTTGAATTAGACGCAAACGTTTGATCGAAGAGTTCAGCTTTTGAAGAAGGTAAAACAGCTTTTGCGCCGTCGGAAGATATTAAAGGAGGGAAAGAGGAAGAAGCAAACTTAGAGTTGACATTTTTTGCAAAATGCCAGATAAGGCTATAGGAAGAGGAACCATAAAGGTTAATGCATTTGCGACGGAGAAAAGAGTTTTTGGTGTTACGAAGGATAGATTTTGTTTATTTCCGGGATGAAATATAAGTAGCTTGAGTTTCTGGAGTTTGAAGACGATGGTAATCCTTGAAGGCAACATACCTGCGACGGATAGCACGAAAACAAGCAGAGTTAAACCAAGGTTTGTTAAGTTTAGTAGAAGGAAAGAAAATGGAACGTACGCCTCCATGCCAGAGAGATTCACCTCGGTAATGCGTTCTGCACACTCCAAGGAACCCCTCCCACGGAAGCAATAATCATTCCACGGAAATCAAAGAAGTACGACCGCAAGTCCGACCAGTTTGCGGCACCGAAGTGCCACAAACGTTTCCTTTCAATAGAAGGGAGTCTTTCCAGCGGAAGACTTGAAGATATAGAAGAGGATACAGATATAAGATGGTGATCGGAGGAACCCAGAGGAGGAAAAAGTTTAACAGTGTAAGGAGAAGGATTAGAAAAGGTCTAGAATGTTGGGTTCCTCTCCAAGACGATAAGGGATACGAGTAGGGAGCTGCACCAACTGCTCAAGATCGTTTTGGATAACGAAATAGAATGCACATTCACCAGCTGTCATGAGAACTAGAAGAAACCCATTGGCGTTGGTGAACATTGAAATCACCTAATATGATTATTTCAGAGAAAGGAGAAGTAGAGAGAATGTGATCTATTTTGGAGTTTAAATAGTCGAAGAATTTATGATAGTCAGTAAAATTAAGAGATATATAAACAGAACAAATGAATTTAGTCGTAGAATGGCAAGAGAGCCTAAGCCAAAAGGTAGAAAATTCGTAAGACTCCAAATTAGAGACACGAGAACAAACGACGTCGTTGCTCACGTATGCACAACAACCGGCTTTGGCTGAAAATTGAGGATAGAGACAGTAGGAGGAAACAGAATAGGGTTTGCTGTCGGAACGCTCAAACATCTTAGTTTCGGCCAAGAATAAGAGGTGAGGTTCAACAAAGTGGAAATTGGAGTGCAGACCGCGAATGTTACAGAAATTAATAAAAAAAAATAGATCGTGCATCATTACAAGCCGTCAGCTGTCTTCTTGGAACCAAACCTATCACCGGAGGCCACCAACTTCCAAGTGGTAATGGGGGAGGGGTGGATGACGGACTATCTTTGGAAGCCGACCCCCGGGGCTTCTCCGAGGCTATGGAAGTTGATGCCATTATTAATTTTTTCTTTTAAAAAAAGGGTGTGTTGATATTAATGTTTTATGAGTGTAAAGGAGAGCCTACTCCGTGTAGAAGAAGGTGAGCGCGAAAGGGAGCGAATTATTGGGCACCGGGATGAGATGGGAAGTACCCTTAGCATTCCTTATACCCAATAGGGGATAATCTAATTGCATCGGGAGCGCTACCTTCCTCCTCCTATATTATATATATATATATAATATATATATATATATATATATATATATATATATATATTATAATATAATATATATATATATATATATATATATATATATATATATATATATATATATATATATTATATATATATATATATATATATATATATATATATATATATATATATATCATGTTATTAAAATTTTATTAATATTATATTTTTTAGAAATGGTGCAAACATTTTATGAACTGTTTGCTATTAATTCTGACGAATGTTAAATAGAGATAGAAGAATATTCAGGATCTTATGAAGTATAGCTTTTACAGAATTTTTAAGTTGGCCTATCAAACTGTGTTTTTCAATTCTGTTAAAATAAACAGACTTGGATTCGAATCCGAATCCTTGTGTGTGAAGTCACGAATCCTGCACCTTCGATTCCGATTCCTAATCCAAATCCGCATTCGAAATCTCGAATCCTGATTCGAATTCGCCCATATATATTATATATATATATATATATATATATATATATATATATATAATATATATATATATATATATATATATATATATATATATATATATATATATATATATATATATATATATATATATATATATATATATATATATATTAGAGGTGGACCGGATATCCGCATCCGCATCCGCAACTGCGGATATCCGCATCATTTTTCCAATATTCGCATCCGCGGATATCCGCAATTGGATATCCGCAACCGCATCCGCATCCGCGGATAGTAAAAAATATCCTTAGTATTAATATCCTTATGCTATTAAGCCTATTGAAGAATTAACAAATACTATAAGTTCAGCTGAATCATGTTTGTAAGATGTGATACCACTTGTTTCAACATTGAAAGTTGTATTAACAAATGTTATTAAGTCTAAGGGAGTTTCAAGGATGACTGAAACATTAATGAAGGAGATGAACGACAGATTTGAAAACCTGGGAAATGACGATGCTTATACAATTGCAACTTTTTAGATTCTAGGTACAAAACAAAATTCTTTAAACCACTTGTTTCTCAGAATGTTAAAATCAAATTAGGATGCTTATGCGATGAGATGATAGAAACAGCTAAAATAACGCCTTTCAAGAAAAAGCCATAGCTCTCAGATACAAAAGAAACAAAATCTGTTAGCTTAAGCATTGCTAAATCAATGAAAGATCTTCTAGCTTCCAGCAGCGATGAAGAATCACAGTCAGAAGTCATATCGATTATTGAAAATTATCTGAAACTCCCACGTTTGGAGGCAGATAAAGACCAACTGGTTTGGTGGAGAGATAATTGCAAAAGTTTCCCTTTTCTTGCTGAGCTGGCAAGGACTTATTTAGCATGTCCTTCAACTAGTGTTGCTAGTGAGCGTCTTTTCAGTGGAGCAGGCCTCATTTACGACGAAAAGCGAACCAAACTTTCCACCTGAAAGAGCCCAAAAGCTTTTATTTCTAAAAAATAACTTACCAATTATTAACTTCAAATGGAATATGTGAAACTGTGAAGTGTGAAGGTAATACTGAATTACTGGCTATATATATATATATATATATATATATATATATATATATATATATATATATATATATATATATATATATATATATATATATATATATATATATATATATATATATATATATATAACCTTTTCCCAAATGGGTGGAGGTTGGGGAAAGAGGTTGGTGGGGTGTTCAAGAGTTGGGTCCCCGTCCCACACCCTGGTAACATAGATTCTGGATGTTATATTTAAAATTCCAAGAATCTATGGCAAAAACTCTTAAAAAAATTTAACTATCCGCATCCGCATCTCGCGGATATCCGCAATTGAATATCCGCAACCGCATCCGCATCCGCGGATAGTAAAAAATTACTATCCGGTCCACCTCTAATATATAATATATATATATATATATATATATATATATATATATATATATATATATATATATATATATATATATATATATATATATATATATATGTTGTTTTTCAGTACTTTCATGTTGTAGATCAGGTGATTGCCCCAACTGTTGCACAAGTCACCGGCCCTGATGCTCATACATATAGACATCCAGATGCTAAGAAAGTTCTAGAAAAGTCCAATGTATACGGATTGGGAGATCGTTTTGGATTAAAGTATATATATATATATATATATATATATATATATATATATATATATATATATATATATATATATATATATATATATATATATATATATATATATATATATATATATATATATATATATATATATATATATATATATATATATATATATATATATATATATAGTAAAAAAAAATTTTTTTCACAATATTCTTGAGTGGTTTGTTATGTGATCTTTCTATAACATTATGAACTCTTTACTCTACTTATTTCAGTGTTTAGAGATCTTACTCGCATAATTTCAAATTTCCAGTACTTCTGTTCATTATTTTGAATTTTAAATATAAAAATTCTCTATTTTTTCATTTCATCAAATTTTCCAATCAAATCTTTTTATTATTTTTCACTTACATAATATATTATATATTATATATATATATATATATATATATATATATATATATATATATATATATATATATATATATATATATATATATATATATATATATATATATATATATATATATATATATATTTAAAACCACTAAATAAACATTAAATGGAGTTAGCAGGATTATAGCCATTGCAACGCCATGTTACTTATATCAGTCAACAATATGCAATAAATTGGAATAACACAATTTATTTTTTCATCCAATTCAAAAACCTCGATAAGCTTGAGGAGACTTTCTTCATAAAATATACAAAAACTTTAATTTTTCTGCAGGTGTTTTTTTTTTTTTTTTTTTTTTTTTTTTTTTTTTTTTTTTTTTAAATTGATAATGTAGTTATTAAATTTTTAAAATCTATTTTCAAAAAATATCTTCATCATACGCCATCCACCCATAGCTAGTTTGTTTTTACAATAATTTGAAATCCCGTCTTTTGTCGTATTTCCCGCGTTTTAAATTATCTCCACTTTCCTATTTCTTCTCAGTGCATGTGATGAGGAAACAATAAGTTTAGTTCCGAAACGTTACGCAGCTTTCTTTTTAATCTCCACCTTTGTTGTAATCATTTTTATTCTTAACTCGTTTTAATGTTTTACTTCTCATTGTTTTAATTTAATGATTTTAAAAATTGAATTATAATTATATATTATATATATATATATATATATATATATATATATATATATATATATATATATATATATATATATATATATATATATATATATATATATATATATATATATATATATATATATATATATATATAGTGACCGATCGGGGCTGGAATTTGGCCGGGGCCGGGGTTGCCTAAAATTTGTATAGAGGTCAAAAGCATTGAAATTTTACTTTAAAAAAATTAAATATAAATTTAATTGAGGTTTATTTAATTATAAGAAAGGCGTAGAAAAGCCAACATTCATTTATATTAATGATTATAGCATTTTCTCTGAAAAAAATTCAGAAAATTACGGATTTTGAATAATAAAAAGTACAAAAATTAAAAAAAAAAAAAATATTTTTATTCATAATAGTGATTTAACAGCTTTACATAGGTAAGACACTAATGTAAAGTTTGAAAAAATGTAAGATATAAAATTATCAATATAACCTGTATTTATACATATCATTGTTATTTTATTGATATGTATCAAACTCGTATCAATTAGCTACATTATTTCAAAATTATTATTTTGTTTATACTTTCAGTCAATATAGTTAAAAGATCAGCTTCAGCAGTATGGGAGTACTTTACAATGTTTCAGGATAGGCTCGAAATAGCTAAATGTAGCATCTGCAGTCAGAAAATTAGAAGAGGACCTCCGGGTGCTACAAGTAAAAAATTTTCAACTAAATCTTATGGGGTATCAAAAATCAAAACACAAAGATGAAGATTCCCTAGCAGAAAAGGAGCGGTCAAAAGAAACAGAAAAAAAGAGAAAATTTTTAAAAAGCAAGAAGAAGAATCTTAATTTTCTTATATTTTGTTTGAAATATTTTTTTTTTATTTGACTGATTGAGCTGAAATTTTCAGGATATATGCATTTTTTTAAAAAAAAGTTATGAGTTGATTTCGAGCATTTTTCTGAGTCTATAACGGTTTGAAAGTTATTTGGACACAAAGTTAAACAAAAAATGAATAGCACATGAGCTGAAAAAAAAAATTTATTTAAAAAATAAAATGCTACCTACTAATTTCTTTATTTTTGGATATTGTTTTGAGGAGGAGCAGGGCAACATTATATATATATATATATATATATATATATATATATATATATATATATATATATATATATATATATATATATATATATATATATATATATATATATATATATTATATATATATATATGTGTGTGTGTGTGTGTGTGCAACGATGTTATTTGCTCTCGTGTCTCTAATTTGGAGTCTTCTGAATTCTCTACTTTATGACTTAAGCTCTCTTGCAATTCTACTACTAAACTTATTTGTTCTGTCTATTTATCTCCTAATTCTGTTGAATATCCAAACTTCTTCGACTATTTAAGCTCCAAAATAGAGCACATTCTTTCTTCTCCTTCCTCCGAAATCATCATTTTAGGTGATTTCAATGTTCACCACCGCCAATGGCTTTTATCTAGTTCTCATGATCCAGCCTGTAAACTCGCCTACAACTTTTCTATCCAGAACAACCTTGAGCAGTTGGTGCAACTCCCTACCCATATCCCTGACCCCCTTGCTGAGGAACCCAACATACTTGATCTTTTCCTTACTTCTTATCCTTCTCCTTATACTGCTAAACTCTTTCCTCTTCTGGGTTCATCTTCAAGTCTTCCGCAAGAACGGCCACCGCCTTCGGCGAGGAGACGTTTCTGACACTTGGGTGCTGCTAGTTGGTCTGACTTGCGGTTGTACTTCTTTGAAATCCCATGGAATGATTATTACTTTAGTGGGAGGGGTCCCTCGAAGTTTGCTCAGCGTATAACCGAGGTGATTCTCTCTGGCATGGAGGCGTACATTCCATATTCTTTCCCTTCCACTAAACCTAATAAACCTTGGTTTAATTCTGCTTATTCTCCGGCTATCAGCCGTAGGGATGCTACCTTCAGAGATTACCGTCGTCTTCAAACTCTTGAAACTTATTCAATTTATATTTCACCCCGGAATCGTGCAAAATCTTTTCTTCTTTTCTCCGCCAAAATGCAATAATCTTTCTGGCTCCTCTTCCTCTTGCCCTTTCTGGCATTTTGCAAAAAAATGTCAACTCTAACTTTGCTTCTTCCTCTTTCCCTCCTCTAGTTTATTCTGATACCACAACTGCCAGTTTACTTTCTACTAAGGCTGAACTCTTCACTCATACTTTTGCCTCTAACTCTACCTTAGACGATTCAGTAGCTATTCCTCCTCCTTCACCCCCTCCAACTCATTTATGCCTAACATTGTAATTTCATCTAAAGATGCCATTTCTGCTCTCTCTGAGCTTAACACTAAGAAGGCGTATAGTCTTGATGATATTCCTCCCACGGTTCTCAAAACTTGTGCTTCCGAGCTTGCATCCTGACTTGGTAAACTATTTCTTCTTTGCCTTTCTACTTCGACATTCCCTTTTTGCTAGAAACGTTCGCTCATTCAGCCTGTGCCGAAGAAGAGGGACCCCTCTCAACCCTCTGACTATCGTCCTATTTCTTTAACCTCCGTTCTTTCTAAAATTATCGAATCTATCATTAACAGGAAAATTTGGAAACACATTTATTCTTCTAATCTTATCACTGATCGCCAGTATGGCTTTCGTAAAGAACGTTCTACTAGTGATCTTTCCCTACTTTCTGACTCTTAGTTTTCCGCTCTTCGGTGTTTCGGTGAATTTTTCGCTGTTGCGCTAAACATATTGAAAGCCTTCGATAGAGTCTGGCACAAAGCTTTAATTTTCAAACTTCCCTCTTTCGGAATCTATCCTTCTCCCTAATTCCCTTTCCTGTCGTTCATTAGCAGCTGTTGTAGACTGCCACCGTTCTTCCTTTAAATCTATAAATAATGGTGTTGACCAAGGATCTGTCGTATCTTCAACTCTTTTTCTAATTTTCATCAATGATCTTCTCTCTATAACTTCGTCTCCTATACACCCCTATGCCGATGACCACCCTTCATTACTCCTTTCAATTTGAAAGACATCCCTCCCAACAACAGTTGATAGATTCAATCAACTGACCTCTGATCTTTCTAGTATTTCTCAATTCCTCCATCTTTCTACTCGACACAATCTTCCACACAACTATGATATCTTCTTCGAAAACGCTCAACTCAAACCTTCATCTGTCGTCAATATTCTAGGTGTTTCTTTTTCTCGTGATCTTTCTTAGAAAGATCACATTATTTCTCTCTCTAAACAAGCTTCTAAGAGGTTGGGTGTTCTGAGTCGCCTTCAGAAGTACTTCACGCCAGCCCAGTTGCTTGCTCTGTATAGAGGTGATGTTCGCCCCTATATCTCATATCTGGGGTGGTTCGACACATACAGCTATTCTCAAAAAGGTGGAGTCTAGGGCCTTTCGTCTTATAAACTCTTTTGCTCTTACTAACTCTCTCCAATCTCTTTCTTCCCGTCGAAATGTTGCGTCACTTTCTCTATACTATCGCTATTACAACGGACATTGCTCTTCTGAACTCTCACGTCGCATGCCTCCTCCATTGAGAAGTCCTCGTGCGACACGACTTTCTACAGAGTCTCATCCTTTCTCTCTCCAACTCTCTGACTTAACCGCTTTGCTCTATCTTACATGTATTCTACTGGTAAAGTCTGGAACATCCTCCCTTTATCTGTTTTCCCAACTTCCTTTGACTTGCAAACTTTTAAGGGCCGTGTGTCGGGTCACGTCGGCCATTAGCGACCAGATTCAGAATGTTATCCAATTCTGGTGGAATTTGGTGGGCTTCCGGCCTTTGCCCACCAGAATAAAGAAAAAAAATTATATATATATATATATATATATATATATATATATATATATATATATATATATATATATATATATATATATATATATATATATATATATTATTATTATTATTATTATTATTATTATTATTATTATTATTATTATTATTATTATTATTAAATGCTATTTGTTTGAAGCGAGATATAGATAGCCTCCCAAACTTTGGGAATTTTTGAAATTTGGCAAATAATGGACCGTCTTGAAGGCTGTATCTCGAAACCAACGAATCGCATTGAATAAAATATAGAGAGGAATTTATAGCCCCATCCCTCCTCTATATACCCACCAAAAAAAATGTTATAGTTGTAGTTTTTTGTTTTAATTTTTTTTGTCCAAAAAGGTGGATTAAAAAAAAATAAATTAAAATAAAATAAAAAATTCGATAGCTGTTCAGTTTTGGGCTTATAATATTTTTTTCTATAACTCTGGGAACAAAAGTCTGTTATAAGTTTTTGTTGCCAATAGAATTCTGAATATACAGTAACAAATTTCAGGTCATTCCAAAAAGTGGTTTGGCCCCCGCCATTCATTTGAAAATTGTCAAATTTCCAAAAAGAAAAAAAAAACTTTTTATAGACTCAGAAAAACACTAGAAATAGACTTTTTTTCACCGGGGAAAAAAGCTATATACACTGAAAATTTTCAGGAGAATCGGCTGAAAATTTTAAAAAAAATTTTTTTTTTTTTAAATTGGATTGTCCCCTCAAGTATAATTTGCCATTTTAACCCCGGCCGGCAAACCCCGGTTTTCCCAGATTTTTAGCCGGGGCCGGGGTCAGTAAAAATGGCCGGGGCCCCGGTCGGTTCCTATATATATTATATATATATATATATATATATATATATATATATATATATATATATATATATATATATATATATATATATATATATATATTATATATATATATATAAAAGGAGTGGAGGAGGAGTGGAGTAAACTGAAGTGGAGGTTGCAAGAAGAGTGTGTGGGGTAAAAAAAAATTGGTATTGGTAGAAGAAAGGGGAGTGAGTGGTGGAGTTAAGAGTTGAAGAATGTTGTTAAAAGGAAAAAGGAGGCCTTTTGTAAGTATTTGAGTACGAAGGAGGGTAGGGATTGGGAAGAGTATAAGGAGAGGTGAAGAGAGTGAAAAGGAGAGTGGGAGAGGATAGTAGTTTAGAAAGTTGGCAGAGAATTTTAAAGAAAGGAGTAAGATGTTTTGGAAGGAGGTAAATAAAGCGAGGAAAGGGAGAGAGTAGCGGGGAGAGGAAGTGAAGGGGGAAGATTGTGGTGTAAGGAGAGAGGGAGGTGGGAGAGAGATGGAAAAGACAATTTAGGGATTTGCTGACGGGGGTGGGAGGCGAGGGAGTAGTGGATAATAATGAGGAGATGTTGTTAGAAGAAGGTGGGAGTATTAGTAGAGAGGAAGTAAAATTAAAAGGCGGGGGGCCGTTCTTGCGGAAGACTTGAAGAGACAGGCAGGATACAGAGATAAGAAGGCTATCGGATGAACCCAGAGGAAGAATGTTTAGCAGTGTAAGGAGAAGGATAAGAGTTTAGGAAA
The DNA here is from genome assembly GCA_009176605.1 of Armadillidium nasatum. NCBI lineage: Eukaryota > Metazoa > Arthropoda > Malacostraca > Isopoda > Armadillidiidae > Armadillidium > Armadillidium nasatum. Next base: position 299,405 of record SEYY01014178.1, on the reverse strand, counting down.
ATATCAAGTATATTGGTTTCATCACCAAAGCAGTCAGGGATTCGGGTAATGAGATTCACCAACTGTTCAAGGTTCTGGATAGAAAATTAGTATGCGAGTTCACCAGCTGGACCATGAGAAGAAGATGAAAGTAATTGGCGGTGGTCAACATTGAATCACCTAAAATGATGATTTCGGAGAAAGGAGAAGAAGTTTGAATATGTTCTATTTTGGAGTTAAAGTAGTCTAAGAAATTTGGATAGTCTTTAGAGTTAGGAGATAAGCAGACAGAACATATGAATTTAGTTGTAGAGTTGCAAGAAAGTTTAAGCCATAAAGTAGAGAAATCATAAGACTCGATATTAGGGACGCAAGAACAGAGAACATCGTTGCGCACATATACACAACATCCGCCTTTGGCTGAAAATTGAGGATAGAGATAGTAGGAGGAAACAGAATAGGGTTTGCTGTCAAAGCACTCAGACCACCTGAGCTTCAGTTAAGAACAAGAGATGAGGTCTAGAAGAAGAGAGATCGTGTTCGGCAAAATGGAGATTAGACAATAGACCGTGAATGTTGCAAAAATTAATGAAAAAAGAAGACCGTCCTGAAGGGCAAGTCTGCAACAGTCTTGGTAGTACCAATCCCATCTCCTTAGGCCACCACCTCCAAAGTGTTGATGGGGGAAAGAGTGGATGTGGGACTATATATATATATATATATATATATATATATATATATAATATATATATATATATATATATATATATATATATATATATATATATATATATATATATATATATATATATATATAGTGACCTAACTATCTCTGTCTTGACCAATGTATGGTCCAGGAGGTCACTACACTTTGTTGTAGCGAAGGGGATCGTCAGGAAGGCTGGGTGTTTCCTAATTCCCTTTGTGGAATGCCGACTGGTAGGCGTGTGGTAGCCACCACTTCTCTTCAGGCCCGTTGAACGTCTGCAGCCTCAGGTGGAAGGCCACTTCAAAAGGTGAACCACAGTCGAAGGCAAAAGGAACTGCCTAACTGGGTTTCCTTTTTGGGTAGCAGAGGCGTTGGAACTTCTTCTTCTAAGGGCAGCTTCTTTGGACTTCTGCTTGGGACTGCTTCTTCTAGGGCTTCTGTTTGGGACTGCTTCTTCTAGGGCTTTTGCTTGGGACGTCTTCTTCTTGGGCAGCTTGGCTTAGAGGCGGATTCTTCTTCAGCTCCTCGGAATAAAGGGAAAGGTTACTACTTTTTCTATGCCTTCTGAAATTATCTCAGTATTTGGGAAGGTGTAAGAAAAGTAGAGAGTTTTCCACTTTATTTATTATTCCCTAATTTTAACAAAAATTGTTTACAACGTTACTATTATTAAAGTTTAACAAATTCATAATGAAATAACATATAAAATTTTATTTATTTAAAGTTGTAAATATTGTTTTATAATAAATTTAAATATTATATTTTAAAATACATTATAATTAAAATTTCTAACATAAACATTTTTATTTGAAATATAATATAATATAATATGTAAAAGAAATATATTTTTATATTTTATAATAGTTTATCATAATAGTTTTACCTTAATTCAAATTTGGCGGTAAAATAGTTTTGGCGGGAGAATTAGGTCTTAAAGAGTGCTAGAGTCAATTAATATTTTGTTATGTTAATATTTTAAAATTTACATTATATTTTAAATGTTTTATTTTTTTAATTAATAGTTTATATTTTTATATATTTATTATAATTACTTTTATAACAAAAGGAAACTTTATTTTTAATTATCACAAGGTTATACGTGTCTTTTCTTATTAAAAACTATATTAACACTTTTTCACATAATTCTCACTAGTTAACGCTTTAAAATGTTTCCGATTAAAGAAAACGTTATTTTGTATTTTGGGTAACTACACTATATATATATATATATATATATATATATATATATATATATATATATATATATATATATATATATATATATATATATATATATATATATATATATATATATATATATATATATATATATATATATATATATATATATATATATCAGGGTTGGCATTGATTTATTCAATTGATTTTTTTATGAAAAAATCATGATTTTTTTGATTTTTTTTTTTTTTTTTTTTTTTTTTTTTTTTTTTTGTTTTATTTTGTCATATTGTTTTGATACATAATGATATAACAGATATATTAGTTCCTTCTTACTGTGTTAAAAAACTTTAAAGTAGTTTATATATTAGAAATATAACTTCCTTAATATTTGGTTCAAGATTTCATATAGGGTAATACAAGAATCTGATCTTCATTAATATAATTTATCCAATATAGAACTGTTAGAGTTTAGAATTCCTAATATATATTCAATCAAATCTTCAACAAAATTTTATTGAGCTTTAATCTAATGCAATTTGAGGTTATAGACAAAAGAGAAAACAGAAAAGACAATTCCTTTTAATTTTCAACCATTTAAATTTTTATACAACATTATAAGAAAACAATATTCCTCTATATAAATTATAAAAGAAAGAAAATTTAAGCACTTTTGATGCATAATCATTAATCCATAAATTAAATACATAACTTGGAAAATATTAATATATTATATATATATATATATATATATATATATATATATATATATATATATATATATATATATATATATATATATATATATATATATATATATATATATAATATATATATATATATATATATATATATATATATTGAATTTGATTGAATATATATTAGGAATTCTAAACTCTAACAGTTCTATATTGGATAAATTATATTAATGAAGATCAGATTCTTGTATTACCCTATATGAAATCTTGAACCAAATGTTAAGGAAGTTATATTTCTAATATATAAACTACTTTAAAGTTTTTTAACACAGTAAGAAGGAACTAATATATCTGTTATATCATTATGTATCAAAAAATATGACAAAATAAAACATAAAAAAAAAGTTTTATTATTTTTTAAAAAAATCAAAAAATCACCAACCCTGAATATATATATATATATATATATATATATATATATATATATATATATATATATATATATATATATATATATATATATATATATATATATATATATATATATATATATATATATATATATATATATATATATATATATATATATATATATATATATATATATATGCTCCCGCCCTCTTCTGTGAGAAATGAGGTTTTCCTAAGAAATGGCCTTGCGAGCCATAAGTGCGCCACATAAGTAATTGAGTTTATACGTCTAGCGTTCACCAAAGTCGGACAAAATATTTGTAGGTTTCCTGTGTCGTGTAAAGTCGAGGAGAGACATCTTTGTTAGTGGGACAAGGGTACTTATCATTCTAAATTTATTATTTTTTGAATGGGTTGGTCTTGATCACATTGAAGTTGGAATAGTATTATTCAAGTTCTAAAGTCCATTATTGTTCTGTCTGAAAGGGATATTTCCCGTTGACGTGTTTGGAGTATTATACTGTTTGAGTGTGCGAAGATTTGGACTATTTTTATTAGAATATGTTTAATGATGTGAATGACCCATAAAAGTGCAGTCAGTGAAAAAATATGCTTTAGATGAAGTCTTGTTGAACATTTATATTATCCGATGTTCTATATGTCTTGGAATTCAAAAGAAAAATATTTGTCTGCCTCCAACTCTGTAGTTCACTCACGTGTTTCATAAATTAATAATGAGCTGAAAAATCTTTATGCAGCCATTTCTTTAGAAGGAATAATTTTGCGAACTTGGTTTCTATATAGTTATGCTGTAAACACAGCGTTATAAGAATAGTTTCATTTGAAATTAAAATTAACGATATTTAAAAGTAAGACCGGTAAATACACCTTTCTGGAACCATCTGAGCTCAGACATTACAGTTAAGAGTTTGAATATAAGGTAATTTTTTTTCCAAAAAACTTCTGTTGAAGTTTACTTTTTTAGTTTCATTTACTGAAATCAAAATAAGCATTACTTAAATTAAAATTATAAGTTAAGGGGTACCATAAAGATTTATTTTGTACAAAAGTAAGTAAATCCTCATAGAATATTTTCAACGTACCAATTTGTTATTGGACTTTGGAAGAAAATAAAATCATGCATGTTTAATAAAAAACAGTCTCATTAGATGATCATATTTTGACAGTTGCAAATATATATATATATATATATTTTCTTTCTTTGTTCATATCATTAAATGGGCTTCAATTCCTAAGAAGTCTAGTTTCTATAGATAATTCCATCAGTCGATGTAATATCCCGGTGTTATTAGCGATCATGGACTGTGCTCTGGTCTTTGACATGAAGTAAAAATATGTTGTACAGAGTCATAATTTTTTAAAGATTCTAATATTTTAAGCGTTCTATGACATTCTTTTCTTTACCTTTAATATATTAAGCATTTACATTCTAAGTTAACCTTTGAACAAAATATAATAAGAAATTTTTAAGAAACTTCATTTGATTATCTTTCCATACATAGGTAATTGAGTGACATTTTTTAAGATAATATCGTACGAATGTCGATAGCATCGGTTGAACTTTTATTTTGACACGAACTCGTCCTTAAAAACTGAATTCGGTAAAACACTAATATATATATATATATATATATATATATATATATATATATATATATATATATATATATATATATATATATTATATATATATATATATATATATATATATATATATATATATATATATATATATATATATTACGTAATAAATTAAAGAAATTCGTGTATTAAAGTTGTTAAATGAGTTGTAGTACATATGTTGAAGTGAAAAAAAGTGATTGTTTAATAAATGTTTATTAGATGCAAGACAACTTTTATTCCGTTATGTTTATTCCGTGTAAATATTAAAGGAGAAAAACAGAGAAAAGGTATAAAATTAAATAAAAGAAGAGAGATTTTATTTAGCATTTTGTAACTATTGTATGATTTAAAACTTTTGTAGAATTTCATTGTACAGCGTGTTTTCTTCTTCCTTCATTTTTTTTTTTTTTTTTTTTTTAACACATCACCACCACTCATGTTCAAAGCCCTATTCAAGGAGTAAGTGTTAGAAGAATAAAAATAAAATAAAAGAATAAAAAAGACTTATAGGTCCTACCTAACGCAAATTTCTTAGGTGAGTACAGACTTGGGCTTTAAAGAAATTGAGATCAAATTCGGCAGGAAACACAAAAGATGGGAGAGAGAGAGAGAGAGTTCCACAAAATAGAGGTAACAAAAAAGGAGGAGGCACCACAGCGGACAAGCTTGTAGTTGCTTATGTTCACTCAATTTATGTGCAGACAGTGCACCACTTGTGCTACGAGGACGACGTAAATTTGGAGGTATATGAGTGGAAAGTTCCCTCGAGCATTTGCTGCTGTAGTACCTATATAAAAGAGACAAGGCACCAACGGCACTTCGTAAAGATAAACGGTCCAATGAATTAGAGAGGACGGATCAGTTTATAAGTCTTTTCGCCTGTGACTCAACCCTATCCAAAAGATGCGTGAAACCTGAGCCACCCCAAATATGAGGGTAGTGCTCCATACAAGGGCGAATGAGCCCTTGTATAATTGAAGTAACTGCGAAGAAGTAAAAAATTCTCGCAGTTCAAGTAGAACTCCCAATTTCTTTGAAGCCGTCCAAGCAACCATTTTGATGTGAGGTTTCCAAGACATCTTTTTTGATTATGTGAAGGCCAAGGATGGTTATATTGTCAACAAGAGAGGCGGGAGAACCATCGAAAGAAATAGAAAAGTTAGAAGGCGTCATTGAGAGAGAGATTTCTAGAAGTTGAGTTTTTAAAGAGTTGAATTTTACAAGGTTGAGACGACCCCACTGGGAAATTCTATTCAGATCTGCAAGAATGGAGTTGGAAGATGAAGACGAGAGGCAACTCCAGATGTAAATGAGGGATCAGATTTGAAATGAGTAGAAGAATAGAATGGATAGGGTTAGATGAACAGCTGAGAAGTTCATTAATGAAAAGTAGATATAGAGTAGGAGACAAGACAGAACCCTGAGAAGCACCATTATTGACAAGAAAGGAAGAAGTCGCTCCATCAACAACAGCCGAAATGGAACGATTAGAAAGAAAGCTAGATATAAGTAAGCAAAGAGGAAGTGGAAACCCAAAGTAGGGGGGCTTGGAAAGCAGTGACTCATGTCACACGTCTCCCCATGGTCCCTATGGGCAGAAGACCATAAATCTGTGAGAGGAAAGTAAATCACCAGCAGACCTCGAACGGGGAAAGCCATGCTGATGATCAGAAAGAAGGGAATTTGATTCCACATTCCAGAGAGTACAAATGGGTTTCAAATATTTTAGATACAATACAAGTGAGAGCTATTGGGCGATAGTTAGAAGGATCAGAGTGACTACCTTTCTTCGGAATATGTTGGACACAAAGGGAAAGTACTAGTATTGAGGCATAGAGAGCCATCTCAGTAGCACACTCCCTTAAAACTCGGAGAGAATGCCATCCGAGCCGCTTGCCTTTGTAACGTTCATAGATTTCAGAAGTTCATACCCCTGATCAAATGTAATCACAGGTAATGGCATGGGACATCTGAGAGGAGAAGTAGGAGGAGGATTGCCTGAGTCGTCTATTGTTGAATTTACAAAAGTTGTGTGAGAGGTTTTTGGCAAGAGGCCAAAAAGATTTATCAGTAGTAGAATTTAGGAACTCTGCACATCTTCGTTTGGTGAAGGTTCTAATTTTCATTCCGAGCTGAGTGAAAAGGAAAGGAGGAGTATTTTTCCACCTTCTATACGCGATATCTCTAGACTGAATATATATATATATATATATATATATATATATATATATATATATATATATATATATATATATATATATATATATATATATATATATATATATAAGAGAGAGAGAGAGAGAGAGAGAGAGATATGAAAAAGGAATGAGCCTGCTCATCCCAGCATTGATTACAGCCCCCACCTTATCGGCAGAGACCGAAGCGTCTTCAGAGACAAAGCAGTCCCTCTAGGGATATTTAACTTAGAAGCAACACAAATCTTGCTAGTCAGCCCGATCAATGTGCTAGAAGATACTCTTAGGGCAGTGTGGAGCATTTGAAGAGAAAATATGAAAATTATGAGAAATTAGATTGTTGTCAGTGTTACCAGTAGGCGCGAAGACATCGTATATATAAACAGAAAGACTAGCAAGTAGTGAAGCATACATTAAGGGTGTTTAAGGATTGGTTTTGACGATCCGCAATGGTTTATATATATATATATATATATATATATATATATATATATATATATATATATATATATATATATATATATATATATATATAATATATATATATATATATATATATATATATATATATATATATATATGTATATATTATACAGATCACAACCACTCACAGGCAGAGCCCTTTTCAAGGAGGGGGCACATACGAAAGGAAGAAAACTTACCCAAAGTCGAACCTATTTCACATCCCTCATGTGGGCTATAGACGGAAGCCTTGAATAGAGGAAGATTAAATACAGGAGGAAAAATAGATGATGTTAGAGAGTTCCACAGAACAGAGGTGGCTAGAAAGAAGGAGGTACCACAACGGGCTAGCCTGGTGTTTCCAGCATTCACACAAAATTCGTGCGAAAGCAGGGTGCCACTTGTGCAACGAGGACGACTCAACGGTGGAGGAATGCAAAATGTCAAATCCCTAGAGCTCCTGCCATTGTAGTACCAAGAAAGGAGAGTTTGAAAGTAGGGGACAGTTTATCAATCTTTTAGCTTTAGACTCAACACTATCCAGAAGAGTGGAGGAGCCGGAGCCCTCCCTTATGTGAGAAAAGTACTCCTTACAATGGCGAATAATACCCTTATATAATTGGAGTAACTGCTCAGAAGGAAAAAATTCTCGCAACCTTAATAGTATTCCCAGCTTTTTAGAAGCCGCTTTAGCAACCATTGTGATATGTGGTTTCCATGACAATTTATTGTTTATGTTTAGACCAATGGTGTTAATGCTATTTACAGGTGAGACTTGAGAATCATCGAAGAGGATAGGAAAATTGGGAAGTGTTTTTGAGACTGAGATGTGAAGAAGTTGAGTTTTTAAAGAGTTGAATTTCACAAGGTTGCTATAACCCCATAGGGAAATCCCACCCTGATCAGCAAAAATAGAATCGGAAGTTGAAGACGAGAATTAACTCTAGAAGCAAAAGAGTGAGCATATTTGAAATGAGTTGAAGAATTAAGATGCTCCAGATCGTTGAGAATGCTGAACGATTCGGCTTCCTTTCCTCCTGGATAAATATGAGAGGAGTTCAACCATTCAATGTAGTGATGGCATCCGCATCCGCGGTGCATCCTCATTAAATTAACATTCGCATACTCACTTGCGAAAATTATTCATTCTCATCCTCAAATGAGAAAATATGACATGCGATTCATCACTAATTATATATATATATATATATATATATATATATATATATATATATATATATATTATATATATATATATATATATATATATATATATATATATATATATATATTATATATATATATATATATTATAATTCTATACAGAGATTGAGTTTATTAAAATACTTTTATATTTTAATTTATTCCCAATGTTCCAAGTGGGTAAAAGTATAAATGAGTTTCTCACTAATATCTTCAGACCCACTCTTCATTTTCCAGTTGTACCTAAGCAAAAACTGTACTTAAAACTTCTGTATATAGAATCACTTACATCCCAACTTAATAGAAATATTCTTACTCTACTGAAGGTACTTTCTCCAAATGCCAGTTCATTCATAAAAATTATAACTCAATTCATAATTTCTTCAGACACAAGGGATCTCACCTAATGCTTCCCAGATCCTCATTAATTTATTTATTTAAGTGTGCCAGTTGTAATGCGGCATATGTAGGGGCCAAACTGGTCTACAATGAAATTGAGGATTGATAACATCCTTTAGAATTGACCTTCCTCTCTGCTCTCCTGAATATTCTGCCATGAAAGACAATGGAGTTTTAAAATTTCTCTATCCTTCCCTTCTTGATCGTAGGATATTGGAGTTTTATATATAAAAAATCATTGGCCATCCTTAAATGATCAAGCTTCTTCTATTATCCTTTCACTCAGTAATGAATTCCTTTTTCCCAAAATAGCCCAGTCTTTTTATTTTTCTTTTATATTTATATTATTACTTTATTTTTATTATTTTACTATAATTATTATTATTTTATATATATCTTATGTATAGTTTACGAATTTATATTTTGATTGTATTTTAAAATAGATTTGTAAAATTTAATTTGTGCAGAAGACGGACCTCGATGAGAATGTGGAAACCCTTAGTATTGGCTTTTCTTTCTAATTAGA
>SEYY01014178.1:220000-275000 GCA_009176605.1 Armadillidium nasatum | reverse complement strand
CCTTAGATTCCACCTTTTCGAGAGGAGCTCTATGTGTGGAACCACCACAGATGTGTGATGCGTTTCGCATACATGGACAAACAACACTCATATAAAACAGTGGTGATGTGAAGAAATTCCAAACCTCTTAGAAGCTTGTTAACGAAGAGAAGTAATGTAATCTTTCCAAGAAAGATTACAGAAAAAGAAACACCATGAATATTAAGGACAGATGAAGGTTTGATTTGTGTATTTTTGAAGAAGATATCATAGTTATTTGAAAGATTGTGTCGAGCAGGGAGATGGAGGAATTGAGTTTATTTTAGTTTGAGTTTATGGAAATATTTTCTCTACCCCAATTTGAAATGCAAGATAGATCAGGGGTCAGTTGCTCCCTTGCCTCTGTTAATTGCTGTTGGGAGGAATGCCTTTCAAATTAAAGAGGAATAAAAGGTGGAGTCATCTGCATAGGAGTGGATGGGAAATGAAATAAAAGTGAGAAGGTTATTAATGAAAAGCAGATAAGTGTTGTGGATAGGAAAGTTTGGAAATCAAAGCTTTGCGACAGATTCTATCGAAAACTTTCAATATGTCCAGCGCAATAGCAATAGATTCACCGAAATGACGAAGAGCTGAGGAACAAGAGTCACAGAGAAGGGAAAGAAAATCACCAGTAGAGCGTTTCTAACAAAAGCCATACTGGCGATCAGACATAAGATTAGGAGAATTGAGATGTTTCCAAATCTTCCTGTTAAGGATAGATTCCAAATCACTAGAAACAACGGAGGTTAAAGAAATGAGACGGTAGTTAGAAGGTTGAGAGGGGTCCCTCTTTTTCGGGCCAGACTGAATGAGCGCACGTTTCCAGTAAGAAGGGAAGGTTGAAGTAGAAACACATAGACGAAATAGTTTAACAAGGAAGGGTGCAAGCTCTGAATTATATATACCATCAGAACCGTACTCCTTCCTTGTGTTAACCTTTGAGGGATCAGAAAAGACGTCTTTAGTGTATATATATATATATATATATATATATATATATATATATATATATATATATATATATATATATATATATATATATATATATATATATATATATATAATATATATATATATAAATATAAAATTAGTGACGGATCGCTTGTCATTTTTTCTCACTTGCGGATGCGGATGTTGAACTTTTTGTCAATTGCAGATGCGGACGTTGAATTTTCGAAAGGGCGGATGCGAATACTGATGTTAAAGAGTGCTGATATATCCTTTTTACATCTAAAAAATGACAATTTACACTCCTCCCTCACCAATCATCGAAGAATTCATAACCATATACCAAATTTAAAAGACACACAGTTAATCAAAACAATACATAATACAAACACACGAAAAATAACTGAATCATTCATCAAAAAAAATACCAACAACATGAACCTAATCAAAGGAGAACCTACAATAGACAACACTACAAATATATTCTTAAATAGATCCATAGGCTTAAGGAAAACTCTTAAAGATTTACAAAGGTTGCCACCTCATAATCCATTTGTTGCCAGACGTTCACAACTTCCTGTACTGCTGAACGTAGATCATTAGTTCTGAAGATGTGACTTATAAGAAAGCACGAAAGCTCAACAAAAAATAAAAATCAACAAAAGTTAGCAAATAGTGAAAAATAGAAACATTCTAACATCTCACGTTTATAAATTTACGAATAAATAGTGTCTATTTTTCATAGTGTTTACTTCAAAAAGGGGTATATAAAGAATAAATAAACAAATTTACGGTTTATTAGTAAATTATAAATATATAAATATATATATATATATATATATATATATATATATATATATATATATATATATATATATATATATATATATATATATATATATATATATATATATATATATATATATATATATATATATATATATATTTTCACATCACTTCTGCTCACGGGCAAAGCCCTATTCAAGGAGGGGTTGCTAGAGCAATAGAAGAGATAAAAGAACGCAAAAGTACATCCTAACGCAAATTTCGCAGGTGAGCGTAGACGTGAGCCTTAAAGGAATGGAGATTAAATTAAGCAGGAAACAGAAGATGGGAGAGAATTCTACAAAACAAAACAGAGGTCACTGGAAAGGAGGAGGCACCACAGCTAACAAGCCTGGAGTTACCTTTGTCTACACAAAATTTATGTGCAGACAATGCACCTCTTGTGCTACGAGGACGACGTAAAGGTTTAGGTATGCGAGTGGATAGTTCCCTCGAGTATTTGCCGCTGTAGTACCTATAGAAAAAAGACAGGGCACCAGCGTCACGTCGCATGGATAAAGGGTCTAGTGAATTTGTATGAGCAGAACAATTTATAAGTCTTTTAGCCTTTGACTCAACCCTATCCAAAAGACGGGTGAAACCTGAACCATCCCAGATATGTGAGAAGTACTCCATACAAGGGCGGATGAGGCCCTTGTATAATTGGAGTAACTGCGAAGAAGAAAAAAATTCTCGCAGACTAAACAGAACTCCCAGCTTTATGTAAAATCATTTTTTTGTTTATCTAAAGGCAAGAATATTTATATTGTCAACAGGAGAGACGGAACAACCATAAAAAAAATAGTAAAGTTAGGAGGTTTCTTTGAGAGGGAGATTTCTAGAAGTTGAGTTTTTAAAGGTTGAGATTACCCCACTGGGAAATTCTATCCAGATCTGCAAGAATGGAATCGGAAAGATGAAGACGAGAGGCAACTCTAGATGCAAAGGAGGGAGCAGATTTAAAATGAGTTGAAGAATGGAGAGTTGAATCATCGGCATATGAATTGATAAGGTTAGACGAGCAACTGAGATAATTAATGAAAAGTAAGAATATAGTAAGAGACAAGAAAGAGCCCTGAGGAACACCCACTATTGACAGAGAAGGAAGAAGAAGCTGCACCATCAACAACAGCCGAAATGGAACGATAAAAAAGAAAGCTAGACATAAGTAAGCAAAGAAATGGAAGGAAGCTTGGAGTGTAGCAACCCATGCCACACACAGTCAAATGCCTTGGATATGTCAAGCTCCACCACACAAATCTCCTCATGGTTCCTAAGGGCAGAAGACCATAGATCTGTGAGATAGGAAAGTATATCACCAGTAGACCTCTTACGCCGAAAGCCATATTGATGATCAGAAAGATTTCAGATCACTTAAGAAATGAGAGTTGAGAAGGGTTTCAAAAATTTTAGACAGAATACAAGTGAGAGCTATAGGGCGATAGTTAGAAGGATCAGAGCGGCTACCTTTTTTCGGAATAGGTTAGACTAATGAGCGCTTCCAACACTGAGAAAAAGTACTAGTATTAAGGCAAAGAGAGAAAAGTTGAACGAGGGATGGAGCTAGCTCAGAGGCACACTCCCTTAAACCTCGGGAAGGAATACCATCCGGGTCGCTTGATCCCCCAACGTTCATATATTTCAGAAGCACATTCACCTGATCAAATGTAATCACAGGTAAAGGCATGGAACATCTTAGAGGAGAAGGAGTAGGAGTAGGAGGAGGGCTGCCGGAGTTGTCCAGGGTTGAATTAGAAGAAAACAGGAGGCCGAAGAGATTAGCCTTTTCAGTTAGAGTGTTAGCAACAGAACCATCAGAGCGGATAAGAGGAGGGAAGGATTTTTACAGAAGTTCGTAGAGATGCTTTGCTCAAGATGTCAGAAGGAGAATTTAGGAGCTTAGAACACGTTTTAGTGAAAGATTGCTTTGCTCGTCGAAGAATATCCCTGCAACGATTCCGGGCTGAATGAAAATTAGCAAGAGTGATAGGAGAAGGAGAATTTTTCCACTCTCGATACGCGATGTCTCTAGAATGAATGGCACGAGAGCAAGCGCGATCGAACAATGGATTTTGAGGAGAGAAAGATTTAAGACGAAGAATGGGTGAACCTGCTCATCCCATCAACATATAAAGCTCCCACCTTATCGGCAGAAACCAAAGCGTCTTCAGAGAAAAAGCAGTCTATCCAATGATAGTTAGCATAGAAACAACGTAAAGCCCCCAGTCAGCCCGATCAAAATGCCAGAAGATATGAACCTATAGCTTTTATATATAGAAACGTAAACATCCTCATCCACATCCACGGATATTGAACATTAAAAATCATCATCCGCATCCTCTGATGTGAAAAATGATAGATATCCGCATTCACATCCGCATCCGCGGATATTAAAAAGTTGACATCCGATACATCACTAAATATATATATATATATATATATATATATATATATATATATATATATATATATATATATATATATATATATATATATATATATATATATATATATATATATATATATATATATATATATATATATATATATATATATATATATATATATATATATATATATATATATATATATATATATATATATATATATATATATATATATATATATATATATATATGCTTTTTTTTCTCTGACTCTTGATCCTCTGCTTTTCAGCATTTCGGTGAATCTTATGTTTTTGCGCAAAACATTTTGAGAGCCTTTGATCTAGCCTGGCACAAAGCTTTAATTTCTAAGCTTCCCTTCTTTTGGTATTCATCCATCTCTGTGTGTTCTTCTCTCTGTTTTTCTTTCTGATCAGACTACGGCAGCTATTTTTAGATTTTAGCAATTCTCCTTTTTTTCTATTTCAGCTTTTGCAGGTTATTATTTTATTTTTATCTTTTACATATTTTACTGTAGATTGTTGCAACGCTTTGAACTATGTCTGATCATTATCCACCCTTTGTTAGCTCCATTGATGTCAGTTTTTTTTAAAGGAAGTAATAGAAACTACTAACGCTATTAACCTTTCATTTATCCTTGCTATTGTTTATGGGCAAAAATGCTCATCACCGTGAAATTAAATCCTTAAGATTATTTCAGTTTTTTTTTTCATCTCCCTTAATTTATATGTGATAAATTTTAAAGAGAAAAGGTAAAATTGATGTTTATCATCATTTCTTTCCATTTTTATATATTAAATATTTTTTGATATCAATTAATTAATAAAGTTGGAGTTTTCATTTTATTATTTTAATTAACCCAGAAATGTTTGCAGATTATGTAAAAAGTAATACAGTATCCGGTGATCCTTCACACATGAAAGGAGCTGCACTTGCCCGTATTGTCAGAGGCAACATTCCCGTAAAGAATGGAGTAATTCACCTTATTGATCGCCCATTGATGGTGGTCGCCTCGAGCATCATGTCTTATCTGCAGGTATTCTTAACGTTTTGAATATTCATGTTTTGCTAATTTAAAAGAATTCATTTTGCTGATATTTCTATATGGATGCTTTCTCACTTAGCAAAAACATAAAAAATGTTAATTTTATTTATATTTAAACAATATTGTTCAGAATATTTTGATATTTTAAAAATTACAGGAAGAAAAAGGTCAACTTAGTGAGTTTCATCATTTGATGAGAGATCAGTTTCCGGACTTAATGAACCTCCTCATCACTGAACAAGATTTGACCTTATTTGCTCCTTCTAATACAGCTTTTGATATGGTTAACCAAGAGAGATTTCGAAAGGTATATATATATATATATATATATATATATATATATATATATATATATATATATATATATATATATATATATATATATATATATATATATATATATATATATATATATTAGGGATGGAGTGGTATCGGCATCGGTATCGAGCTTTCAGGCATTGGTATCGGCAAAAAATGACCGATACCGATACCAGATTTTGTAATGTAACTTAATCCTGTTGGCTTACTATTTTTTGAATGTTCACTTTCTTTGACTATAGAGTTCGAATACCACAAAACATTGCTTTTCTCGATTTTCTAAATTTTCAATTAATTAATTACTAATTAACCGTTAATTAAATCTTTTTTGCTTATATTCTCTATCTCTGAAATTACAGAGTTAACTATTTGTATAGCATAGATCAACTTCTTATACTTAATTGTTCATTTATTTAATTACTTAATTAAATTATGTAATTTTTTATTAATATTAAGTAATATTTTGCCAGGTTCCTTCCTGCCAAATTTGTTTCCAGAACATTGATATGTTGCTTTCCATTAAAGTGATTTTTTGAAATGCACAAAACTGCTTTTCCATTTATTTTTACGCCATTTTCTTCATACACTCTGGTTTGTTTTTTAAATAGTTCATTTTCATTTCAATCCATTAGTTACATATTAAGATGGTAACCGAGGTACAGTCGTCAACAGAAGTTCGTTCCTATTAAGCTGGAAATAAATATTTATATAAAATGGGGATCATTTCAGATTCAGCCAATCACAGTTCAATTAAGCCCCGCTCAATGTTTTTATTTTCTTTTTATTCAAAATAGAGCTTTTATGAAATGATTTCCATTTTATATAAATATTTATTTCCAGCCTAATAGGAACGAACTTCTGTTGACGACTGTACATATATATATATATATATATATATATATATATATATATATATATATATATATATATATATATATATATATATATATATATATATATATATATATATATATATATATATATATATATATATATATATATATATATATATTTATTGAGGCACTCCTCATGGTTCTGTTCTATATCCTACTTGATTCTTTCTATTCATCAACGATCACCTCAGTTGTTCTTTTAACTCTATTCATTCTTATGCTGTCGACTCAACTCTCCATTCTTATACGCATTTCAAATCTTGCCCTTCTTCTGCTTCTCGTCTTCATCTATTCAATTCCATTCTTGCCGATATGGATTTGATTCCCTAGTGTGGTCATAGTAGTAAGCTTGTGAAATTCAACTCTTTTAAAACTCAACCTCACATCTTTCTCTCAAAAACACCTTCCAACTTTCTTATCTCCTTCGACGGCTCTCCCGTCTCACCACAACAAAAATTTTCTTGATCTGAATATAAACAATAAATTATCCTGGAAACATTAAAATTTTGTTATTTGCGGATGCGGATGTCGAATTATGGAGAAGCGCGGATGCGGATGCGGATGTTGAATTTTCGAAAATGCGGATGTGAAAGTTAATTTTGATGATGATGCGAATACGTATGCCAACACTAACATATATATATATATATATATATATATATATATATATATATATATATATATATATATATATATATATATATATATATATATATATATATATATATATATATATATATATATATATATATATATATATATATATATATATATATATATATATATATATATATATATATATATATATATATATATATATATATATATATATATATATATATATATATATATATATATATATATATATATATATATAGAACGCCACCACTCATGGTCAGAGCCCTTTTCAAGGAGGGGGCACACACAGAGAAAGAAAACTCACTCAAACACTCACCTAACACACACCCCTCAAGTGGGCACAGACTTAAGCCTTGAGGAGTGGAAGATTAAATGCAGGAGGAAAAATAGATGATGATCCACAGAACAGTGGTGGTTGGAAAGAAGGAGTCATTACAACGAGCTAGCCTGGGGTTTCCCACATTCATACAAAATTGGTGCGAAAGCAAGGCACCCCTTGTGCAACGAGGACGACGCAACGATAGAGGAATGCGAGAGGCTAGTTCCATCGAGCACCTGCAATTGTAGTACCTATAGAAAAGAGATTGTGCGCTAACGTCACGTCGCACAGATAGAGGGTCAAGAGAGTTTGAAGGTAGGGTACAGTTCATTAATCTTTTAGCTTTAGACTTAACTCTATCTAGAAGAGAGGAGGAGCCGGAGCCCCCCAGATGTGAGAACAGCACTCCATGCAAGTTCGGATAAGACCCTTATATGTTTGGAGTAATAGCTCAGAAGAAAAAAATTCTCGCAACCTGAACAGAATCCCCAGCTTAGAGGCCGCTTTAGCAACCATTGTGATATGAGGTTTCCAAGATAGTTTATTGTTTATGTTTAGACCAAGAATGTTAATGTTATTTACAGGGAGACGGGAGAGCGTCGAAAAGTATAGGAAAGTTGGGAGTTGTTTTTGAGAAGGAGATGTGAAGAAGTTGAGTTTTTAAAGAGTTGAATTTCCCACCGGGAAATCCCATCCAGATCAGCAAGAATAGAATCGGAAAGTTGAAGACGAGAAGCAACTCTAGGATCAAAAGGGGGAGCAGATTTGAAATGAGTAGAAGAATGTAGAGTTGAGTCGTCAGCATAAGAGTGAACAGAGTTAGAAGTGCAGTTGAGAAGGTCGTTAATGAAAAGTAAGAATAAAGTTGGAGATAAAACAGAACCTTGAGGAACACCGCAGTTGACAGAAAAAAGAGGAAGAGGTCGCTCCATCTACAAGTGCCGAAATTGAACGATCTGAGAGAAAACTACATGAGTAAGCAAAGGGAAGGAGGAAACCCAAAGGAAGAGAGCTTGGAGAGCACCGACGCATGCCATACCCGGTCAAAAGCCTTGGATATGTCAAGCGCCAACACACAAGACTCGCCGAAATCCCTAAGTGTAGAAGACCATAGATCCGTAAGTTAGGAGAGGATATCACCAGTTAACCTCGAGCGTCGAAAGCCATACTGGTGATCTGAGAGAAGAGAATTAGATTCCAAATGATCCAGGAAATGAGAGTTGAGGAGAGTTTCAAAAATTTTAGACAGAACACAAGTGAGAGCTATAGGTCGATAGTTAGAATAGTCAGAGTGCTACCTTTTTTCGGGATCGGCTGAACAAAAGCACCCTTCCAGCATTGAGGAAAAGTATTAGTATTAAGGCATAGAGAGTAGAGCTGAGCGAGGACAGGTGCCAACTCGGAAGCACACTCCCTCAGAACACGAGGGGAAATGTGATCCGGGCCACTAGCCTTACTGACGTTCACAGATTTCAGGATCTCATGCACCCGATCATGAGTAATTACAGGTAGAGACAAGGGATACCTGAGAGGAGAAAGAGTAGGAAGAGGGATGCCAGAATCGAGCAAAGTGGAATTAGATGAGAAGAGGAGACCAAAGAGATTAGCCTTTTCAGAAGGAGTATTAGCTACAGAATCATCAGAACGAATAAGAGGAGGAAAGTCAGATTTACAGAAGTTATTAGAGATATTTTTGACAAGAGGCCAGAAAGGTGGCCTCTAAAAAGCTGGGAGTTCTGTTCAGATTGCAGGATTTTCTTCTTTTAAACAATTGACCCAATTATAAAAGGTTCTTATCCATCCTTGTTCCTTGTATGGAATACTGTTCTCACATTTAGGATGGATCCAGTTCCACCCTTCTTTTGGATGTGGTTGAGCTTAACGTTAAAAGAATAATAAACTATCCCCTACTTTCAAATTCCTTTGACTCTTTCTCTGCGACGTGACGTTGGCGCATTTTTTCTTTTCTATATTCTCTACAATGGCCGGTACTCGAGGGAATTGACTTCTCGCATTCACCACCATTGCTTAGCCCTCGCAGCACAAGGGGTGCCTTGCTTGCACATGAACTTTGTGTGAACATTTGCAGACTCAAGGCTAGCACGTTGCGGTGTCTCCTTCTTTCCAGCCACTTTTGTTCTATGGAGATATCTATCTTCTGTTTTTCCTATTATATTTAACCTACCCCTCTCTAAATCCTCTTTCCACATCCACCTGAGGGATCTACGTTAGGGCTCTGCCCGTGAGTGGTGGTTATATATATATATATATATATATATATATATATATATATATATATATATATATATATATATATATATATATATATATATATATATATATATATATATATATATATATATATATATATATATATATATATATAGCCATCGTGGTAGGGGTCCCTCGGAGTGTGAAAACGCATTACTGAAGTGATTCTCCCTGGCATGGAGGCGTACATTCCATATTCTTTCCCTTCTAGTGCTATTCGCCGCAGGGATACTGCTTTCAGGAATTACGATCGTCTTCAAACTCCAGAAACCCATTCAACTTAGATTTCATCCCGGAATCATGCAAAATCTATCATCAGCAACACCAAATACTCTTTTCTTCGTTGAAAATGCAATGATCTTTCTGGTTCTTCTTCAAGCCTTTTCTGGCATTTTGCCAAAAAAAATGTCAACTCTAATTTTTCTTCTTCCTCTTTCCCTCCTCTAGTATCTTCCGACAGCACAATTGCCGTTTTTCCTTCTTCTAAAGCTGAAATCTTCTCTCACACTTTTGCCTCTAATTCAGCCTTAGAGGATTCCGGATCTATTCCTCCTCCTTCAACTTCTTCCAACTCATTTATGCCTACAATTGTAATTTCTTTTAAAAATCTCATTTCTGTTCTCTCAGAGCTTAACAATAAGAAAACGTACGATCCAGATGGTTTCCCTACTGTGGTTCTCAAAACTTTTGTTTCTGAGCTTGCACCCTGCCTTGGTAAACTATTTCGTCTCTGTATTTTTACATCAACCTTCCCTTCTTGCTGGAAACGTGCGCTCATTCAGTATGTGCCAAAGAAAGTGGAACGTTCTCAACTCTCTAACTTCCGTCCCATTCTTTCACCTATGTTCTTTGTTAAGTTTTCAAATCTATCCTTAATAGGACGATTTGGAAACTCAATTCTTCAGATCTTAACTATGATCGCCAGTATGGTTTTCACAAGAACCGCTCAACTGGTGATCTTCTTTCCTTTCTCTCTGACTCTTGGTCCTCCTCTCTACGGCATTTCGGTAAATAGTTTGCTATTGCGCTGGACATTTCGAAAACCTTCGATAATGTCTGGTACAAGCTTTGATTTCTAAACTTCCCACTTTCGGAATCTATCTTTCTCACTGTGTTCCTCTTTCTGATTTTCTTTCCAGTCTTTCTATAGCTGTTGTTGTTTGACTGCCACTGTTCATCTTTTAATTAGTGGTGTTCCTCAGTTTCTGTCCTGTCCCGATCACTTTTTTACACTTTTCATTAATGATCTTCTCTATGACTTCATTACCTATCTACTCTTATTCCGATGACTCCACCCTTTACTACTCCTTTCAGTTTGAATGAAGCTAGAATGGTGGTCTTGGAGCAACTGACCACTGATCTTTCTTGCATTTCAAATTGGGGCAGAGAAAACATAGTCGTTTTCAATTCCTCCATTCCTCCATCTCTACTCGACACAGTCTTCCATACAACTTTAACATCTTCGAAAACACACAACTCAAGCCCTCATCTGTCCTTAATATTCTCGGTGTTTCTTTTTCTCGTGATCTTTCTTGGAAGGATCACTTTACTTTTCTTTGTAAACATTCTTCTAAGATGTTGGGTGTTCTGTTGCGTATTCGTTATTTTTAGGTCAATCCAGTTGCTTTATTCTTTATAGAGATGTTGTTCTTCCCAGTATAGACTACGTCTTACACTCATGCTCGGTTCCACTCATGCAACTCTCCTTGACAAGGTGGAGTCAATAGCCTTTCGTCTTCGTAACTCTTCCGCTCTCACCAATTCACTCCAATCTCTCTCTGCCCATCGAACTGTTGAGTCACTCACTCAATAATATAGCTAGTACAATGGGCACTGCCCTTCAGAACTCTCCCGTTGCATTTCTCCTCCATTGAGAAGGGCTTGTGCAACACGTTTTTCTACACAGTATTATCCTTTCTCTGTCCAACTATCTGACCCCCAGATTTAACCGCTATGCCCAATATTAAATGTATTGTACTGGTCAAGTCTGGAACACACTCCCTTTATCTGTTTTCCCCAACTTTCTTTGACTTGCACACTTTCATGCGCCGTGTATTTGGGCATGTCAGTGTTTAACGATTAGGTTTCTGTATTTCCCCAACTCTGGTGTAAATTAGTAGGCCTCTGTTCTTTACCCACCAGAGGATATATATATATATATATATATATATATATATATATATATATATATATATATATATATATATATATATATATATATATATATATATATATATATACAATGACTGCAATGAATCATCTCTTAAGGTATTGGCCTAAAGCAGCTTAGGTTTTTCTTATTTATAAAAAGATAGATAAAATTTTACCTTACTTGTTCAACCTTTTGGTTTTATATCATTTTGTTCCAGTAATTTGATACCATTGAATTTTGTAGTTTTTTTATTTTCAAATTTATATTTTAAAGTTGTTTTTTTTTTTTTTTTTTAACAGTATATCACAGCAGTCACGTGAGTTATTCTCAACGAAATATTTAAATCTATAATAATAATCGTCATCCTCCGATATATCATGTACCAGCAGAAACAATACCGTAATAACCGATAAATCGTTCCTGTAGTCGATATATCGTTACTAAATATTATTGCAAATAATTGCAAATATAAAAAAAAATCGAAATACTTTTCATTCTTATATGAAGATACTCAGAGAGTGAATTTCCAAGGTTACTTGGAGATTCACACCTGAATATCCAACCTATGACATGAATTTGTTTGTATAGTAAATTAGAAGAAATAGTGAAATTTAAAGTAGTAGCGGAAACTTATTCTAACAAAATGATATACCCAAAAAAATTTTTTGAACAAAATGTTAAATTTTCTTAAAAATTTAATATATACTTATATGGGTGAGGGAAGTAGCGCTCCCGAGGCGATGAGATTCCCCCTTTTGGGTATGCAGGATGTTAAGGGTACTTCCCATTTCATCCCGGTGCCCAATGGTTCGCTCCCTTTCGCGCTCACCTTCTTCTACACGGAGTAGGCTCTCCTTTACTCTGATAAAACATTAATACTAACATCCTTTTTTTAAAAACCAAAAAAATCAATAACAGAATCAGCTTTGGTAGCCTTGGAAAAGCCCCGGAGGGTGGCTTCCAAAAATAGGCCTTCATCCTACCCCTTCCCCCCTTACCACTTGGGAGTTAGTGGCCTCCGGTGATGGGTTTGGTGCCACCAAAACACAGCTGCCGGCTTGTCCTGATGCATGGTCTATTT
Source organism: Armadillidium nasatum (assembly GCA_009176605.1). Classification (NCBI taxonomy): domain Eukaryota; kingdom Metazoa; phylum Arthropoda; class Malacostraca; order Isopoda; family Armadillidiidae; genus Armadillidium; species Armadillidium nasatum. Next base: position 262,083 of record SEYY01014178.1, on the reverse strand, counting down.
ATTTCATTAATTTCTGCAACATTCGAGGTCTGCACTCCAATTTCCACTTTGTTGAACATCACCTCTCTTCTTCTAGACCTCACCTTTTATTCTTGACCGAAACTCAGATGTTTGAGCGTTCTGATAGCAAACCCTATTCTGTTTCCTCCTACTGTCTCTATCCTCAATGTACAGCCAAAGGCGGTTGTTGTGCATACATGCGCAACGATGTCATTTGTTCTCGTGTCTCATGTGGAGTCTTCCGAATTTTCCACTTATGGCTTAGGCTCTCTTGTCATTCTACGACTAAATTCATTTGTTCTATTTATTTATCTCCTAATTCTACTGACTATCCTAAATTCTTCGACTATTTAATCTCCAAAATTGAGCACATTCTCTCTTCTCCTTTCTCTGAAATCATTATATTAGGTGATTTCAGTGTTCACCAACGCCAGTGGCTTTCTTCTAGTTTTTATGTTACAGCTGGTTAACGTGCCTTCCATTTCTCTATCCAAAACGACCTTGAGCAGTTGGTGCAGCTCCCTACCCGTATCCCTGATCGTCTTGGAGATGAACCCAACATTCTAGACCTTTTCCTAACTTCTAATCCTTCTCCTTATACTGTTAAACTTTTTCCTCCTCTGGGTTCATCCGATCACCTTCTTATCTCTGAATCCTCTTCTATCTCTTCAAGTCTTCCGCAAGAAAGACCCCCTTCTATTGAGAGGAAACGTTTGTTGCACTTCGGTGCCGTAAGCTGGTCGGACTTGCGGTCGTACTTCTTCGATTTCCCGAGGAATGATTATTGCTTCCGTGGGAGGGGTCCCTCGGAGTGTGCAGAACGCATTACCGAGGTGATTCTCTCTGGCGTGGAGGCGAACATTCCATTTTCTTTCCCTTCTGCTAAACCTAACAAACCTTGGTTTAACTCTGCTTGTTCTCGAGCTATCCGCCGCAAGGATGTTGCCTTTAGGGATTACCATCGTCTTCAAACTCCAGAAATCTCGCAACTTTAATTCACCTCGGAATTTGTTTAAAATCTATCCTTCGTAACAATAAAAAATCTATTCTCCGTAGGAAATTCAATAATCTTTCTGGTTCCTCTTCTTCACGTTATTTCTGTCATTTTGCAAAAAATGTCAACTCTAACATTGCTTCTTCCTCTTTCCCTCCTTTAATATCTTCCGACATCACAACTGCTGTTTTATCTTCTTCAGAAGCTGAACTCTTTGCTCAAACCTTTGCCTCTCATTCCACCTTAGACGATTCTGGAGCTATTCCTCCTCCTTCAGCATCCTCTAACTCAATTATGCCTAAAATTAGAATTTCTTCTAAAAATGTCATTTCTGCTCCCTCTGAGCTTAATACTAAGAAGGTGTATGGTCCCGATAGTATTCCTCCTCTGGTTCTCAAAACATGTTCTTCCGAGCTTGCACCCTACCTCGGTAAACTATTTTGTCTTTGTCTCTCATTCAGCCTGTGTTGAAGAGGTGGGAATTTTCTCAACCTTCCAACTACCGTCCTATTTCTTTGACCTCCGTTCTCTCTAAAGTTTTCGAATCTATCCTTAACAGGAATATTTTGAAACATCTCAATTCTTCTAATCTTATCTCTGATCGCCAGTATGGCTTCTTTAAGAAACGCTCTACAGGTGTTCTTTCCCTTCTCTCTGACTCTTGGTTCTCTGCTCTTCGGCATTTCGGGGAATCTTTTGCTGTCGCGCTGGACATATCGAAAGCCTTCGGTAGAGTCTAGCACAAAGCTTTGATTTCTAAACTTCCTTCTTTCGGTATCTATCCTTCTCTCTGTGATCTTCTCGCTAATTTCCTTTCCGGTCGTTCTATAGCAGCTGTTGTAGACGACCACAGTTGTTCCTTTAAAGCTATTAATAGTTGTGTTCCTCCTAGTTCTGTCTTATCCCCAACACTTTTTCTGCTTTTCATTAATGACCTCTCTATTACCTTATCTCCTATCCACTCTTGAGCTGTATTCTGATGGCTCCACCCTTCATTACTCCTTCCAGTTTGAAAAACGCCCCACCCAACAGCAGTTGATAGATTTGAGAAAGGTAGCCTTGAAGCAACTAACCTCTGATCTTTAACGTATTTCAAATTGGGGCAGACAAAACATGGTTGTTTTCAATGCCTCAAAAACTCAGTTAATCCTCTCCACTAGACACAATCTTCCACAAAACTGTGATATCTTCTTCGAAAACACACAACTCAAACCTTCATCTGTTCTTAATATCCTTGGCGAATATCTTTCTTGGAAAGATCACATTACTTCTCTTTCTAAACAAGCTTCTAAAAGGTTGGGTATTCTGTGGCCCCTTCAGAATTATTTCACGGCACCCCAGTTGCTTGCTCTGTATAGGGGTGTTGTTCGCCCTTGTATGGAGTATGAGTCGTACATGAGGGATGGTTCAACTCATTCAGCTCTCCTTGAGAAGGTGGTGTCTAGGGCTTTTCGTTTCATCAACTCTCCTCCTCTTACTAACTGTCTTCTATCTCTTTCTGCCCGTCGAATTGTTGTGCCATTCTCTCTTTACTATCGCTATTACAACAGACACTGCTCTTCTGAACTCTCTCGTCATATACCTCTCAATGGACTCCATTGAGAAGAGCTTGTGCTGCACGCCTTTCTATGCAGTCTTATCCTTTCTCGTTTCAAATCACCGATCCCAGACTTAACCGCTATGCTCAATCTTACATATACTCTGCTGGTGAAGTCTGGAACACACTCCCTTTATCTGCTTCCGACTTGCATACTTTCATACGCCGTTTATCTGGACATGTTGGCCTCCTTCGATCAGGATAAGATTTTTCCAACTCTTGTGGAATTTAGGTAGACTCTTCCTTTACTCCGTAACGATTTAGATCTCTAACATGAATCACAACTTAGAACAAACTGCTTTGTGTATTTAGGCATATCCTTCCATGCAAAACGCTTTCTAAGAGATGCAGAGTTTTCTTGACTCAAAAATGCCCAAGTGAATTTGAATATGAGATAACAGGTGTAATGAATGATTCAGTAACAAAGACACGAGGGGAAAGTGGAATAGATTCATCGACATCTAAAGACAGTAGGTCATTTTTATAATAGTTTCGCTTGGTCAGCTTGTGATAAGTATTTTCTTGCTTATTTAAGTATTTTTGAAGTTGCACATCTGTTTCTTGTGCTGCTTGAAGTTCTTTATAAACAATTTTACACTGAAATAGCTTAAACACTTCCTTGGCGGAAATATGAAAAAATTGATGACAGTGAATGACATTCATCCTCTACTAAAGAATCGTTCTTGGGAGAAAGCTCTGGTGTGATCAATGCTTCATCGCAGAGTGCTTCAGGAAGGACTTCTGTAACAGTGTCTTCTCTTCCAAGTTGGTATGAAGGGCTTGTTGCCAGTTCTATATCTGCATTTCCTGCAGAATTTGAAGGAGCTGGTAATTTTAATATAATTTTAATTGAGTGTTGAGCAAGATTTCAGCTCAGGGAATCAGTTAATATATTTTCTTCAGATTTATGATGGTTTATGATCCAATCATATTCATACAAGAAAGTAAGGTAACGCTGCTCTCTTGCTAGCAATAGAGAAATTTTTAGATTTTATTTATAAATTTTCTTTTATTTCTAACATTAAAAAGTTTAAATCTTTATTTTAATGTAGAATTTTTTTTTCCTTGTTATAGTTTTATCCTTTAGGGATGTCCGTATTTTTCCCCATTAATACCATTAATACTAAACTGAGTTGGAGTCAAAACGAATGTGCCACTTCTTCCGACACAGACTAACAAAATTTCAAGAGTCTGGCTCCAATTCGGGCTCCGGCTTTTAAAATTTAAAACCTCCCACTCAGACTCCCTTCGAAATTCCGACTCCTCCAACATCCAACCTCTACTCTAATCCCTCAATCCTGGTTTGAAGTCTTCGAAATTACAGAAAGAATCCAAAACTCTTCACTCGCGATTTTTAGACGTTAAATGGTTAAATTTGCTTTTTTATATTATATTTATATCATAGATTCAACGCAATAAAGACATTCATTTTATAGTTTTAGGCATTTTTTCGTGATTTTAAGGAATATATATATATATATATATATATATATATATATATATATATATATATATATATAATATATATATATATATATATATATATATATATATATATATATATATATATATATATATATATTGTTTGTAAAGGTAATTGCAAATAAAGAAAAATTGGTGAAAATTATGCGACTTCACATTCTAAACCGAAGATTAACAACCGATGAAATTGTCGATCACAGTACAAACGAGGTAACATTATATATATATATATATATATATATATATATATATATATATATATATATATATATATATATATATATATATATATATATATATATATATATATATATATATATATATATATATATATATATATATATATATATATATATATATGTTAAAATGCTCATATTTTGAATTATTGTTAATGCACTATAATTCTTTGAATTTTGCGTTATGCTTATTAAAAATCATCCTTTGATCTACAACTTGTTCACAAAATTAAAAACCGAATTATAATTATACAATTGTGAAAATATTTACAATATAAAGTTATTGAGTTTTACATTAAGTAATTATTTTTTTAATGTATATGTAAATTAATAGTTGCTTTTTATATGTTAACAAGTTCGTGTTAAAAATATGAAAGCTATATTAGCAGATATGGCAATTGCAGGATTTCATTCAAGCTCCATAGTTTATGAAATGGGCAAATATTTTTAAATGTGTTTGTAATTTTTGCCTTTTCAATTAATAAGATTGAATTCCCAGCATGACACAAAAATTAAATTTAATTAGAGAAAAGTAGAAATTTAATTTACATACGAATAAACACCTTTTGCTTCAATTTATCTTTAATTCTTATTTTTATAAAATTTGAAAATTTGCTCATTTTTATATTAAAATTTTGCTTTAAATTTTGTATGATTGCTATTTAAATACTTGTATATTACTTTTCTCTTTGTTTTTTATTGTAATACAATTTTTTTTAAAGAATGTTTTCTTAAATTTATGTATGTAAACATTTTAGTTTTCTGATGCTTAGTTTTATGTTTGAGCTTAACTTTAAAGAGTTGTTTTATTTCTTGTTATACATAAATAATTATGTCAAAAGACTCGGCTACAATTTACAAATAGAATCACCAATTTAATATTAAAATGAAGTATTTCTCGACTTTACATAATATTACTGAGTTGTAAAAGACAAAAATGGTAATTATTTTCATTTCCATTTTGAAAAATTTCCATTTAAATGATATTTTTTCCGACCAATAGTTACGAAGCTAACATAAATGCTTTCTTTTTATAATTTTTTTCATATATATATATATATATATATATATATATATATATATATATATATATATATATATATATATATATATATATATATATATATATATATATATATATATATATATATATATATATATATATATATATATATATATTAGTGATTAGACGATTAATCGTCATCGTCAAAATCGGCATATTTTTTCGTTACCGTCATAGTTTTCTACAAGTTATTTTGCCTATTAATTTACTTATTTAACTTATAACTCTCTTTGATCGACCTTTTTCTTTTGAAAGTCAAAGGCTGTTTAGTAATGTGACCCAAATATACTCTCCAAGATGAAATCGAATTAACACAGAAACTGGAGGAAAAATTGTTTCTATATCACAATTTAAGAGCTTTGAATTTAAATTACAAGAGCTTTACATGTCTCTATATTCTCACATATTAAAATGTTTAAAATCAGCGTTCTGAAGATACCATAATACAGGGTATCCTACTCGCTCTCGATCCCAGATATGCGCTTATAGATATCAAAGTAGTGGTTATAAATTAATAATATTTGCAACGAACAAACATTGGTGAGTGAGATTCTTGATATCACAACAAGGTTGGAAGTGATCGTCATTAGCATCAAGGCTTGCCTGCACACGTTTTTCCATGTTGTGGAAGGTTGGCACCAACATATTGGGAATCATATCGTCAACTGACTACCGAATGTTGTATTTCAGTTGCATGAGAGTACGTGACTTGTTGAGATTCACTTTCCTTTTCAGCATGCCCCATAGAAAGAAATCTAACCGGGTAAAGTCTGTCCCCTTAGTGGCCAAAGTCCCTTGGAAGTGACCCAATCCTCAATGAAGGACTCGATTTTGTACATGATGACGTTTTGTACATGTTGGACGTGTTGCATAGGGCGCTGTCCAGCTGAAAATATCCAGTACAGAGTTTCTCATCCAAATGATTTACGATCTCATTGAAGATGCTCGTATGACCAGTACTTTGATGTCTATAAGAGCATAACTAGCCATTCTGGTACATCCTCTACAATATTTTAAAATTAAATTTGAATAAAAAAAAAAATTTTTCCTTATAAAATTAAAATTTTTAAAATATTGGAAATTTTTTAAATATGCTATTTCAATTTCGTCATCGTCAAAAAAATTCATAATTTTAAAATCATATATATATATATATATATATATATATATATATATATATATATATATATATATATATATATATATATATATATATATATATATATATATATATATATATATATATATATATATATATATATATATATATATATATATATATATATATATATATATATATATATATATATATATGATATAAAAACATAATAAAATACAATGTTTAAAAAAATAGAAAATTTTTCATTGTTTTTGTAATTTGAATTTCTCTTTTTAATAGAATTTTATTTTGATAATTTTTCCCTGAAGGAAATATTACGATACGAACTATCTAAAACTGGCTTTGATTAATAACTATAAACATGAAAATATTTCCTTCAATACTGAGTGTTCTATGTTTTCTTTCAGTTTGAAATTGTCATATCTTTTGAACATTTATTAAATATTTATTCGTCTAAAACTTGAAACTTTGCCTAATTAGTTTAGTTATCTCATAGCTTACAGTAGAAATGCCAGGGATAAAAATGCATTTTCTTTTTATCAAATTTTGAAATTTAGTAAATGTTAAGTAGTTAGCTCGTTTAGACTTTAGATACTACTTTCATAGTTTCAGTTTAGCAAATACGTCCATTCAGCATTAATAATAATGCTCTTCAATTTTAAACTTTCTTAAGTTTCTAAGTTCTTATTTGTTAAATCGGGAACAAATATGGCTTTAATCTAAAAGTAATTTCTCCAAAAATCCTATTGTTAAATATTAAATTTGTAATAATTTGGAATTTACATATTCTCAAAATTTAACTATTTGATTTACTCGTGTGAAAAAGTATTTTTTTATTATTTACCTGTTTTAAAACATTTACATATTTGTTTCTTGTGTGAAAATATTTTATTGAACCAAGTAAATAGATGTGAAAACAAACGGAGGAGAATTACTCTTTTCTTTCTTTTTAAAAATTATTTCTGACTTATTTATTGAGTCCACAATGAAGCAACAACAGGTAAATTTTTGTTTGTTTATGTTCAATGTTCCCTTAAAAATGTTTGCATTTGTTGTCAGTTGTTACCAAATTATTTAATTTAAATTTACGTCCACAGTGACAAAATTTGCCGCTTTATTCATGCCTTAATTTAGAGTGGTAAATATCAAAGTAAAATAGGAAGCACTTGGCAACTAAGTGTAACAGGAATAAATTTTCTTCAGTATGTATAAATTGTAGTTTACTGTATAGCACATTTTTGCCACGGAAACATTTCTCGAAATTGTGCCAGAAGCAAAGTGGAAAAAGGACAAAATTATTAAATTAATTGACGAGTACAAGAAAATATTGGTATTTGTGGGTGCTTACTGATAAAAATTATAAATTCAGAAATGCAAAAGATGTTTGGAGGGAAATCAGGATAGCTCTGGGGCAGATGTTTCAGAAATAAAAGGAAAATTAAAAATTCGATGGACCAATTTTGCCAAACACGAATAGAATTATTTCCTTCGATAAATATCAGGAACTATATATGTATTAATTTCGAAATAGTTCTCCTACAATTCAAACACAACTACTAGGAACAAGTATTTATCAGTTATTAGTTACGATAGGAAGAAACAAAATAGAAAAATGTAGTTGGCTGTGGAAATTTTGTTACTAGAAATAAATTTCGTCATTAATATTTCTACAAGTTGATATTTGTTGGACAATGTTTGAAATATTTGGTAATAAAAAGAAACAAAACGATCCTTGATGTCACTTCAATATGGACGCAGCTTTAATTTAACTCGGTTGGTTATAGTACTATTTTTTGCATTTTAATAAATATGGTAATTTCAGTTTCTGCATTTATTTTACTGCAGATAATGAAATCTTCAGAAAGATACATAAGGATATATATATATATATATATATATATATATATATATATATATATATATATATATATATATATATATATATATATATATATATATATATATATATATATATATATATATATATATATATATATATATATATATATATAGTAGGGAACTATCTTCAAGGCCATGACAGTGCCAGTGCCAAATCACGTTCTATCATAAGGGGAAATTAACCCCCACGCTCTTTCGGGAGGTATTTTTGCTTTTTTTTTTTGTGGCATTTATGGTTACTTCCGGTTAAGTTCCACCCTCTTTTGGTTCTTAATTCTTTAAGCTTAGCCCCTTTTTGATCTTTTTAGCCCTTTCATTCCTTATGCTCTGCCCCTTTTTTTAACTTTTTTTTCAACGGCATGTGCCACCCTTTACTTGGTACTCAAGGCTCTGTAGTGCTAGTGCCAGGGCCTAACTCATGCTCTTTCCTGAGTGCCATTTCTGGCACGTGGAACACTCTCTAGTCCATGCCAATATGGTGAGGGGAGTTCCATATATTGCTGTCACTGAGGGGTAAGTTGTTGACATCTGGCACCAGCCATTTTTCTCGACCACGTGGTTTCCGCCATCTTAAATTTGATTTTGAATTTTACCTGCATGCACACGCACACCCATTTTTCCTCATGACGTAATCACGTGACTTTAGATCCAAAAGAGCCGGGGATAAAAAAAAAAACAATTTAGAATCCGATTGATCCTCAGGTGCATAACCGCGAAGAAGCTCCCTCCAGGCGCCGGAGCCACTGCATGTCGGACACGAAATAACGCAAAGTGCAAACATGTAGAAACATGACGTCATCACGGGATATTTTATTTTAGAGAATTTATTTTTAGGGGAAAATATTGTGACGTCATAACTATAAATTCTTGTGATGTCATATATTTCCTTTATTTATTTTTAATGAAGACTTGATTCGTGATACTTTTTATTTAACTTAAACAATCATCTATGTATTTATTTTTAAGTTCTGAACTGATTTTTTTTTTTTTTTATCTTTAATTTTTATTTTTTATTTTTTTATTTTTTTTCATTTCATTTCTTTTTACATTTTATTTATTTATTATTTTTAAGTTTTTTATTTTAATTTATTTTAATTTTTTTTATTTTTTCATTTTATTTTAATTTTTTATATTATTAATTTATATTTTTTTTAAATTTATATTTAGTTTTTCATTTTTTTCTTTATTTTTCTTCTTATTTTTTACTTTTATTATTTTTAAAATTTATATATTTTATACCTTCACGTAATAAAAGACTTAAACATGAAAGGGTGATTGTATACACACACACACACACACACACACACACACACACACACACACACACACACACACACACACACGCACATACACACACACACGCACATACACACACACACACACACACACACACACACACACACACACACACACACACACGCACATGTTCAATCTCGTGTATACGTACAAACATCCATGTTTATCGTTAATAGAACATGAAATATCAAGAATTCATAAATCAAAGAGGGAGAGTAAATACATGTTTTTTATTTTATTTCATTTACGTAATTACTAATAATATAATCATTCACAAAAAAATTTGTTAAAATAAATATATTTATAACCTTGTTAAAAAGTACATTTAAAAATATTCAATAAAATAAATTCAATTTTTTAAAACCGCAAGCATCTTCGCCATCAGGAAAAGGTATTGAAACTAAAGTATTATTTATAATACATTAATAATCTCTAATATAAATTTTTTAATAAATTTATTTTTTCACTCAGTTAATTATAATCTGTTACATCAAGAATTTTAGTAAGAACTTTATGATAATATACTTTTATTTTTTTCTTAATATGTACCATTAATAATAAAGTTTTTTTCACTAATAGATGAAGATATCTCAATAAATCCTTTCATAATACGAGACTCCATATTTTCCATTAACATTATTTCATAGTTCGTGGTTTCAGATCAATCTTTCAAAGATACCGTAAGCTGTATATGAAGATTAAGTTCTTTATCAGCGTCACATAGAACATGTAATTTTCCTTTTGCAGCAGAGACCTTATCTGTAGATTCCATTCGTTTACATAATAATTGGATAAGACTCAGCAATTTACAGATAAAATTAGAAATCCCCATGTTGGTGTTGTTATGAAGTATACGTAGTAAAGATAGAGAGAGAAATAAATATTTGAAGACCTCTTCTTATTCGTCTGCACTCTACAATGTTTTAATGGTTTATGATTCTATTAATGATCGCTGACTTCCGTAGCTTCAAGATTATGTTCCGACATGTTTTTTCATAGCTCCCAGTAACACAAATCATGATACGAAATATATTTTTTTCAAATTTTCAATTACGACCACAGTGACATAAGTAAATAGATCACTGTTTGAAACATCAAAGTTACGGTATTCGCGACCATTAAAATAAGTAGTCTCTCTCCATTGTTCTCTAAAATGATAAGTAAACTCTTCAATGTTTAATGATCTAGTGATATGATTAAAGGCTATCCTTTCACCGTGAATTTTTTTCAACTTATAATATTGTTGATACAAAACACTGTGAGCCGTATTGATATATTCTAACATACTCTTTTTCTTTAATTTTCTTTCGGTTGGTTTTAGAATATATGATAAATATTTTAACTGTGCATCGTTTGTAAGACAAAATCCATGAGAAGTAGGTACAAACATTTCCGTTTCTTTTAATCTACACCAAATATTTATATGTACAGTATTCTAATAACTGCATTTGGGAAACGTCATTGTGAGTCTTATTGTTTGTGTCTTTTCTACCACTGAGGATTTCTCCCCATTGATTTAATACACCCCAAGATTTAAATTTATCACTAATCCAGTCAGTAGTATGTTGCCATATTTGAAGTAATTCTTCACGACTCATATATTCGAGGACTCTCTGATTAATCTAAGAAAGATTCACATGTAAAATATTTATGCCATCTAGCCTTCTTTTATACATTAATGAAATTTCACTTTTTTGGGATTTTAATTTCCCATGTTATACTATCTTTAATGGCTGTATAACGACAAATACGTAACATGTTGTTCGTATCAAAATGTAGTAAACTAAATAACAAAGATCTACTCCATGTGGAATCTGATGTGGAACTGAAACTGATCCGTTCATGTTAGCCAATAAGAAACGTTATGGTTCTGTCACTGATAAAAACTGAAAGCTGATTGGCTCGTGTTAGCCAATAAGAACTGATAAGGTTTATGACGTCATTGCAGTGCTGAAAGCTGATAGGCTGATAAAAGTATCGAAATATTTATTCAGTCATAAAACATCTGGGCTGATTCTGTTCTAACATGAAGTTACCTTAATATTTTATCGCAAAAGAAGGATTAGGGAAGGGCTAAATTGAGGGAGGGAAAACGAAAATAATCACGACTACTCGAGTAACTTTTCAGAGGATTATGACGTGACGGATAAACAGTTTGGGTTTGTATTAACAGATAAAAGCTCGGCTATATTTACCTTTATATTTCATCACAATAGGAGGATTAGGGAAAGTGGTTGATTAAGGTGAGAAGGAAAATAATCACAGGTACCTGAGTATCTTTTCATAGTTTAGGACGTTACGGGTGAACAGATTGACCCTTATCAGTAGATAAGAGCTTGGAATGATTTACCTTTATATTTCATCAAAAGAAGGATTAGGGGAAGTGGGTGATTAAGAAAAAATAGCCACGGGTACCAGAGTCTACGAGGGTTATAACGTCATGGATAAACAGTTTGTCGTCGTATTAACAGATAATAACTCAGCTATATTTACCCTTATATTTCACCACAAAAGAAGAATTAGGGAAAGAAAATTAACCACCGGTACCTGAGTATCTTTTCAGGGGAATTATGACATCACGAATAAACTGTTTGGGCGTATTTACGAATAATATTTTCACCTTAAAATTTCATTACAATAAGAGGATTCAGATCTCTTTCGTGAGAGAAGGGAGGGGTAAGGGTACCGTATAAAAGCAACGGATCTCCTAGTATCTGAGTCAGATTCTGCTGCTACCTCTTTCCTTCAAGATGGATTATCCTCTCGTCTTCAAATGTATTAGTGTTCATGAACTTCTGAATTGGGAAACCAAGCACGAATATATAAAGTTCGCTTTTCAGAGTAGAACAAACGGTGAGCATTACTTTAGTTGTACCACTTCTGTAACTAGCAAAAGTAGGCCATTGTTTATCTCGGTTAGTCAGATGAAAGAAATTTTTTAAATACTTTATTTCTTGAGTTATGAACAAGATTCCCATCTATTCGAAGGGAAAATACCTATATACGAAATCTCATATTAAAAACCTATAGTAAGTGAAAAACGTATTGCCTTTAGTTATACATCAAACTCCGAAACTGAAATTTTAAATTTGAGGCATAAAATCCAGTGTAAAGATTGAGAAGAGTTCGCATTCTCCAATTATCGATTTACAATAAGAGGAGCAGCACAAGTTGGTGTTTTTTTGAGATAACGTGATGAATTTGAAGCAAAATTGGAAAAAGTTGTTAAATTCGACGAATATATGGAAAAGGCATGTGCAATAATTTATTCAATGTATAGAGATTTGAAAAATAAAGATCCCAACTTTACCAGTATTGAAATAATGGAGAAGGCTGATAGACTTGATTTCGGAAAACGATGGAGCAATGTGGTACAGAAACCCCAGATTAAAGATCTCGAAGCAATACATATTTCCAGTAATAGTACATTTCTTTATATAAATTTTCGTTGTAGACTTGATTTATAAGAAACTATTAATCTGTGGGATATGTTAGATGCTAAATTATAATATCTGTTAAGAAATAATATTATATATGTTAATAAAACGATGTAATATAAATGTTAACAAGTTAATAAAACGATATTAAGTGATAATAAAATGACCTCTTGTTAAGTAATAGTAATAGTATTATTAATTATGCATTGGTATCATTGTCAAGAAATAGTGATATAAATGTTAATAAAATTTTGTATCGAAATTATCTTTTTCTTTACCAACTCTGTGCATATATACTTTTGTTTTAAAATATTCCTATTCATTATTGTGTTTGTATTTGAAAAGGATTAATGTTGATAAATTTAGGTTCCTTAGTCCCGCAACGTGTTTAATAGCAGGGACTACAGGTTGTGGTAAAACGTTTTTTTTTTTATTGAATATATTAAAACGTTGATATCTTTGAAAAACCGACAACTAAAATTATTTGGTTATAATATTTATCAAGAAAAGTTTAACAAGTTTAAAGATTTAATTTACTTTATGATTTAAAGTTTTCAAAGTATAACAGATCATAAAATTTTGTTGGATGGTCTGATGCATTAATGAGGATTAAGCTGAGACATTTACAGTTTATGCTCATCATTTGAATATTTCAGTATTTTGTATAACTCAAAATATTTTCCATCAAAACCGTACAATGAGAGATGATCCGTTAAACACCAAATACTTGATCTTATTTGATCAAAGACGAGATATGAGTCAACTAAACATATTAGCTACACAAATATTTCCGACTCAGTGTGAAGATTTTCTAAAAATATATAAGTAGATAACATCTATACCTCATGGTTATTTGTTGGGTGACCTTCATCCGAAGAACAAGTTTACGTATCAATATTTTACCTAAGGAAATAGAAACTGTATAAATTGCTGATTAATGAGTATACTGATTAAAAAATACTTACCTATTATGGATAAATTTAAAAAACTAAAGTCTAAAGATAAATAGAAATTAATCATTGAAGATGGAAATTTAAAGTGTATGCGAGATTTGTTTAAATCTAGTAAAAGGAAACATTCCTTTAAATAAACCTCAGAAAATTAAGTTACGTCGTCATAGAAACATCATTCGAAAATTGCTCGTAATATAAAACTTAAAAATAAAAGGAAGATATTGCAGAAAGGAGGTGAAATATTTCATCCTCTGCTTTTCTCAGTTATCGGACCTTTATTATCTAAATTAATTTCGCAGTGATGAAGAAAGTAATTTTTTTCCTTTTTACAGAACGCCACCACTCACGGGCAGAGCCCTTTTCAAGAAGGGGGCACACACAGGACAAAACTCATTCAGACACACACACCTAACGCACAACCCTCAGGAGGGCGCAGAAGGAAGTCTTGAAGAGTGGAAGATTAAATACAGGAGGAAAAATAGAAGATGGTAGAGAATTCCACAGAATAGAGGTGGCTGGAAAGAAGGAGGTACCACAACGGGCTAGCCTGAGATTTCCTACGTCCACACAAAATTGGTGCGAAAGCAGGGCACTCCTTGTGCAACGAGGACGACGCAACGGTGGAAGAATGCGAGAGGCCAATTCCCTCGAGCACCTGCCATTGTAGTATCTGTAGAAAAGAGATAGCGCGCCAACGTCACGTCGCAGAGACAGAGGGTCAAGAGAGTTTGAAAGTAGGGGACATTTATTAATCTTTTAGCTTTTGACTTAACCCTATTCAGAAGAGAGGAGGAGCCGGAGACCCCCAAATGTGAGAACAGTACTCCATACAAGAACGAATAAGACACTTATATATTTGGAGTAACTGCTCAGAAAAAATTCTCGCAATATGAACAGAATTCCCAGCTTCTTAGAGGCCGCTTTAGCAACCATTGTGATATGTGGTTTCCAAGACAGTTTGTTGTTTATGTTTAGACGAGGAATGTTATTGATAATTTACCGGTGAGACGGGAGAGCCATCGAAGAGGATAGGAAAGTTAGGAGGTGTTTTTGAGAGGGAGATGTGAAGTTGAGCTTTTAAAGAGTTGAATTTCACAAGGTTGCTATGACCCCACCGGGAAATCCCATCCAGATCGGCAAGAATAGAATCGGAAAGTTGAAGTCGAGAATTAACTCTAGAAGCAAAAGATGGAGCAGATTTGAAATGAGTAGAAGAATGTAGAGTTGAGTCATCAGCATAAGAGTGAACAGAGTTAGAAGTGCACTTGATAAGATCGTTAATGAAAGTAAGAATAAGGTTGGAGATAAAACGGAACCCTGAGGAACACCACAGTTGACAGAAAAGGGTGAAGAGGTCGCTCCATCTACAAGTGCCGAAATAGCACGATCTGAGAGAAAACTGGACAAGAGTAAGCAAAGAGAAGGAGGAAACCCAAATGAAGGGAGCTTGGAGAGCAGCGACGCATTCCATACCCGGTCAAAAGCCTTGGATATGTCAAGCGCCACCACACAAGACTCCCCGAAGTTCCTAAGGGCAGAAGACCATAGATCAGTAAGAGAGGAGAGTATGTCACCAGTTGACCTCGAGCGTCGAAAACCATACTGGTGATCAGTGAGAAGAGAATGAGACTCCAAATGATCCAGGAAATGAGAGTTGAGGAGAGTTTCAAAAATTTTAGACAGAACACAAGTGAGAGCTATAGGACGATAGTTAGAAGGGTTAGAACGACTACCTTTTTTCGGGATCGGCTGAACAAATACGCGCTTCCAGCATTGAGGAAAAGTATTAGTATTAAGGCATAGAGAGTAGAGCTGAACGAGGAGAGGCGCTAACTCGGAAGCACACTCCCTCAGAACACGAGGGGAATGCCATACGGGCCACTCGCCTTCCAAACGTTCATAGATTCCAGGATCCCATGCACCCAATCATGAGTAATTACAGGTACAGACATGGGACACCTGAGAGGAGAAGGAGTAGGAGGAGGGATGCCAGAATCGAGCAAAGTGGAATTAGATGAAAAAAGGAGGCCGAAGAGATTAGCCTTTTTAGAAGGAGTATTAGCTACAGAACCATCAGAGCGAATAAGAGGAGGAAAGGCAGATTTACAGAAGTTGTTAGAGATATTTTTGACAAGAGGCCAGAAATTTTTATCAGAAGGAGAGCCAAGGTGGTCAGTGCACTTCCTTTTTATGAAAGTACGCTATTATTATTATTATTATTATTATTATTATTATTATTATTATTATTATTATTATTATTATTATTATTATTATCATTATTATTATTATTATTATTATTATTATTATTATTATTATTATTATTATTAGAATGGTATTACCATTCGCAGATTACGAGAAAATGACAAATATATCTGAACAGCAACAGCAGCAATAACAACAACAACAAAAACTCAGCAACCTTGTAGTTTGTACTACCCTAAAACTGAAAATTTTAACAATTATGAAAAGCAATTGACTCGTATATTAAACTCTAATATGAATATTCATGAAAAAAGTATTTATTATCAGGATGCAATACAATTATTAGTAGATTTGAAAGAATTGCAGCATCAATCTTTATCAAGTAATTCCTCAGAGAAAACAGTGCTACTGACATTATCTAATGTGCAAGAAGGAAAAGTATTTCAACATCTATTGGAACGGTGTCTACCTATCTGATCTAGAAATAATGGAATTGCATTATACAATATTTTAGAAGGGCAGATTTCATGTGATGATTCAGGACAAATTATTGTTGAGGGAGAAATAGTTACAGTATCAAACATTGTCGATCTCATATCGGTTTTCAGAAGAGAATGGAAGAAACTACCAATAACAGGTTGGCCCAAGATTAAACAAGAAGTTCAAGCTATTAATTTCCCAAAAAGCCTAATTCAAAATTAACAGAAATTATCTGATGTGGAAAACATTCCATATAGCCCCAGACCAGAAATAACTTTTCCAGGTATCTCTTTTGCCTCAGTCAGGTCAAAAAGGAAAAATGTTGAAAGATTAAGAAGAAAAGCAAACGTGCTTCGTAACTGGAAAAGAACCTGATTTTTTATGTATCCTGAATATATGAGTGTATTTACTTCACTGAAGGCGTGATTTTAAATGAATATTTTATGTAAACAATTTATTTTTATATCCTTTATAAATGCCCTTGTTTATTTGTTTGTAAACAAATTTCCTTTTATATAAATAGTCTTGTTTGTTTGTTTGTATATTATTTTTCATCTTGAATCCAAAGGAAGTTGTATTTAAATATTATGACGTAATTTATCCTCATATTTACGGTGGATTTTCAAGATTTCCGTGACAGTTTTGTCATGTAAATATAAAAGACTTGAAAGAATATTTATCGGGTGAAGACGCGTTTACGTTACATAAATTTGCACGTAGAAATTTAAGAGTCGTAAAACTGAAGTTTATGACACTGATCATACATACCAGCTAGATTTAACAGATATGATTAAATATAGTTCATTTAATAATGGATTTCGTTATGTATTATTCGTCATTGATGAATATTCAAGATATTTATGGTTAAAACCTCTAAAAGATAAAGTGTCCCACCGTAGCTTTATCTGTGAAAGAGAGAATTAATGAAGATGATAGATACCCCAAGTTCATGTGGACAGATTAAGTTACAAAGTTCCTGGGTAAAGAATTTCAAGCTTTTGTTACCGAATATAATATAGGTTATTATAACACTTTGTCAGTGAACAAAGCCGCAAAGAAACAATGCATAGATATTTTACTAAAATGAATACTTAAATATATTTATATTTTAAAGGACTTGGCTTATTCGAATAATCAATCATATCATCGTACAATTAAGAAAACCCCATTTGAGATGCTAACGACCATGCCTGAAAAAAATAAAAATAAACTTGAAATAAAAGATAAAACATGAATTAAAGAGGAAGATTACTTACGTGTCTCAAGATGCATAGATAAATTTAAGAAAATGATATTCAGCGAATTGGTCTCAGGAAGTATTTCAAGTAGATAAGATATAAGAATTTCCTCGTGATAGTTTAAAATTATATTATCTTAAAGATTTAAAGGTGAAGCAGTGGAAGGCAGATTTTATAAACAGGAGGTACAGAAAATAAGTTTCGATCCTAAACAGCTTTATAAAATAGAAAATATTATAGGGTCTAAGGCACATGAAAAAACAATGTATCTCATAAAATGGCAAGGTTATTCTGACAGGTTTAACAGTTATTTAAAAACATCAGAGTTAAGAAAATATTAATCGTTCTATATCGAGATCATGGAGAGTGAAGATCAGTTTTACCTAACTCTTCCGTCTTACGTATCTATGGATTTACATCCTAATATCATAGTTTCAGACTAGGATTGGCCAACGCACAGGGTGGGGTGCGGTGTGTGGTGCGGCCTCTGGTGCCATTTAGGTCATTTTTAAATGCCGTGAATCGGGGTACGTTGGTTTTCAGTTTGACCTGTCCGAAGAATTTCCCAACTCTGGTGGTTATTGGTAGACCTCTGGCCACCAAAGGATTTATATATATATATATATATATATATATATATATATATATATATATATATATATATATATATATATATATATATATATATATATATATATATATATATATCCTCTGGTGGCCAAAGGACAGAGTCACCAGAGTTGGGGCATACCAGAATCTAATACTTAAACTCAGATATGTCCCGATACATGGCGCTTGGAAGTGTGTAAGTCAAAGGAAGTTGGGGAAATAGATATAGGTAGTGTGTTCCAGACTTTTCTAGTAAAAAAGATGTAAGGTTGTACATAGCGGTTAAATCTGGAGTCTGAGAATTGGACAGATAAAGAATAAGACTGTGTTGGATTTCGTGTCGCACGAGCCTTTCTCAATGGAGGAGGTATGTGACAGGAGAGTTCAGAAAAGCAGTGTTTATTGTAATTGCGATAGTATAGAGAGAGTGACGCAACAGTTCGACGGCCAGAAAGAGATTGATGAGAATTTGGGAAAGAGGGAGAATTGATGAGACGAAAAGCTCTAAACTCCATCTTGTCAAGGAGAGCTGTATGAGTGGAACCACCCCAGATGTGTGAAGCGTACTCCATATAGGAACGAACAACAACCCTATAAAGAGAAAGCAACTGGGTCGGCGAAAAAATAACGATGCGCCTCATAACCTCTTAGAAGCTTGGAAGCTTGTTTAGAAAGAGAAGTAATGTGATTCTTCCAAGAAAGATCACGAGAGAAAGAAACACCCAGAATATTAAGGCAGATGAAGCTTGAGATGTGTGTTTTCGAAGAAGTTGTTCTAGATGTGTGTAAGGTTGTATCAAATAAAGCGATGGAGGAACTGAGTTTTTGCGACATTGAAAACGTCCATTCTTTTTCTAACTCAATTTAAAATACGAGATAGATTAACGGTCACTTAATCCAAGTCAACCATTCTAGCGTCAATTAAGTGTTGCTGGGAGGAGCGTCTTTCAAACTGAAAGGAGTGATAAAGGGTGGAGTGGGTAGGTGATGAATTAATAGAGATATGGTCATTAATGAAAAGTACAAAAAGAGTTGAGGATAAGACAGAAACCATCCTGAGAAACACCACTCTTAATGGATTTAAAGGATGAACGTTGGCTGTCTACAACAGCAGCTATTGAACGATCAGAAGAAAAATAAGAGAGAAGAAAAAAGAGGGGAGGATAGATTCCGAAAGATGGAATTTTAGAAATCAAATCTTTGTGCCAAACCCTTTCGATTGCTTTAGATATTTCTACTGCGACAGCAAAAGATTCACCGAAATGCGGAAGACCAAGAGTCAGAGAGAAGGGAAAGAAGATCACCGGTAAAGCGTCATTTTACGAAATCCATATTGGCGATCAGAGATAAGATTTGAAAAATTGAGATATTTTCAAATCCTCCATTTAAGGATAGATTCAAAAACTTCATAAAGAAAGGAGATTAAAAAAAGGGAAAGGTAATTGGAGGGGTGAGAGAATTCCCCCTTTTTCGGCACAGGCTGGATGAGTGCACGTTTCCAGCAAGAAGTTTAACTTCACTACCTAGACTGGGTGCAAGCTCGGAAGCACAAATTTTGAGAACCACAGGAAAAATAACATCAGGACCGTACGTCTTCTAAGTGCTAAGCAAAGAGAGAGCATAAATAAAATCTTTAGAAAAAATTACAATTTTAGGCATAAATGAGTTGGAGGGAGTTGAAGGAGGAGGAATAGCTCCGGAATCGACTAAGATTGAATTAGAGGCAAAATTTTGGGCTAAGAGTTCAGATGTAGGCAAAACGGCAGTTGTACCGTCAGAATATACCAGAGGAGGGAAAGAGGAAGAAGCAAAGTTAGAGTTGACATTTTTTTGCAAAATGCCAGAAAGGGCTTGAGGAAGAAGAAGAATCAGAAAGATTATTGCATTTTCTACGGAGAAAAGAGTTTTTAACGTTACTAAGGATAGATTTTGCACGATTCCAGGATGAAATATAAGTTGCGTGAAATTGGACAGATAAAGAATAAGACTGTGTTGGATTTCGTGTCGCACGAGCCTTTCTCAATGGAGGAGGTATGTGACAGGAGAGTTCAGAAAAGCAGTGTTTATTGTAATTGCGATAGTATAGAGAGAGTGACGCAACAGTTCGACGGCCAGAAAGAGATTGATGAGAATTTGGGAAAGAGGGAGAATTGATGAGACGAAAAGCTCTAAACTCCATCTTGTCAAGGAGAGCTGTATGAGTGGAACCACCCCAGATGTGTGAAGCGTACTCCATATAGGAACGAACAACAACCCTATAAAGAGAAAGCAACTGGGTCGGCGAAAAAATAACGATGCGCCTCATAACCTCTTAGAAGCTTGGAAGCTTGTTTAGAAAGAGAAGTAATGTGATTCTTCCAAGAAAGATCACGAGAGAAAGAAAAACACCCAGAATATTAAGGCAGATGAAGCTTGAGATGTGTGTTTTCGAAGAAGTTGTTCTAGATGTGTGTAAGGTTGTATCAAATAAAGCGATGGAGGAACTGAGTTTTTGCGACATTGAAAACGTCCATTCTTTTTCTAACTCAATTTAAAATACGAGATAGATTAACGGTCACTTAATCCAAGTCAACCATTCTAGCGTCAATTAAGTGTTGCTGGGAGGAGCGTCTTTCAAACTGAAAGGAGTGATAAAGGGTGGAGTGGGTAGGTTGATGAATGAATAATAGAGATATGGTCATTAATGAAAAGTACAAAAAGAGTTGAGGATAAGACAGAAACCATCCTGAGAAACACCACTCTTAATGGATTTAAAGGATGAACGTTGGCTGTCTACAACAGCAGCTATTGAACGATCAGAAGAAAAATAAGAGAGAAGAAAAAAGAGGGGAGGATAGATTCCGAAAAAGATGGAATTTTAGAAATCAAATCTTTGTGCCAAACCCTTTCGATTGCTTTAGATATTTCTACTGCGACAGCAAAAGATTCACCGAAATGCGGAAGACCAAGAGTCAGAGAGAAGGGAAAGAAGATCACCGGTAAAGCGTCATTTTACGAAATCCATATTGGCGATCAGAGATAAGATTTGAAAAATTGAGATATTTTCAAATCCTCCATTTAAGGATAGATTCAAAAACTTCATAAAGAAAGGAGATTAAAAAAAGGGAAAGGTAATTGGAGGGGTGAGAGAATTCCCCCTTTTTCGGCACAGGCTGGATGAGTGCACGTTTCCAGCAAGAAGTTTAACTTCACTACCTAGACTGGGTGCAAGCTCGGAAGCACAAATTTTGAGAACCACAGGAAAAATAACATCAGGACCGTACGTCTTCTAAGTGCTAAGCAAAGAGAGAGCATAAATAAAATCTTTAGAAAAAATTACAATTTTAGGCATAAATGAGTTGGAGGGAGTTGAAGGAGGAGGAATAGCTCCGGAATCGACTAAGATTGAATTAGAGGCAAAATTTTGGGCTAAGAGTTCAGATGTAGGCAAAACGGCAGTTGTACCGTCAGAATATACCAGAGGAGGGAAAGAGGAAGAAGCAAAGTTAGAGTTGACATTTTTTTGCAAAATGCCAGAAAGGGCTTGAGGAAGAAGAAGAATCAGAAAGATTATTGCATTTTCTACGGAGAAAAGAGTTTTTAACGTTACTAAGGATAGATTTTGCACGATTCCAGGATGAAATATAAGTTGCGTGAGTTTCTGGAGTTTGAAGACGATTGTAAACCCTGAAGGCAGCATCCCTGCAGCGAATAGTAAGTGAACAAGCAGAGTTAAACCAAGGGATATTAGATTTAGTAGAAGGGAAAGAATATGGAATGTAAGTCTCCATACCAGAGAAAATCACCTCCGTAATGCGCCCTGCACACTCCAAGGGACTCCTCCCGAGAAAGCAATAATCATTCCATGGAAAATCAAAGAAATTCGACCGAAAGTCCGTAAAGCTTGAGTCACCGAAATTTCGCAAACGTTTCTTCGCACTAGTAGAAATAAAATAAGGAATTAATAAAATTAAGAAAATGAAAAAATAAAAATAAATAAAATAAGAAAAAAATATTAATAAAAAAGAATTTAAAAAAAAGTATAAAAAAAATAAAAAATAAAATAAAAAAACAGTTCAGAACTTGAAAATAAATACAGTGATTATTGTTTAAGTTCAATAAAAAGTATCCCGAATCAAGTCTGGACTTTAATGCTAATAAATTAAGAAATGGTATGGCATCACAAGAATTTATGTTTGTGACGATACAATATTTTCTAAAGATAAAATGTAACGTGATGATGTCATGAATGTTTATGCATGTGTTCGCCCGCTGCATTATTCCGCGTCTTCAGGATAACGCGATATGTGGTTGCGCCCCACTTATTTTCGCGCCGCCCGTAGGGATGCACCCTCGGATATGGACCTGAGGATTAATTGGATCCTGAATTTTTAAGTCTGATTTCATCGGATTCATAGTCACATGATGATAACGTCATGAGGAAAAATGTTTGTGTGCATTCGCACACGCACGGGACGTCATCACAGATGGCCTTAGAAGGATTGCCTTACCCTTAGAGCCAGCTGTCACTGGCACTCACCTCGTACCATGTTAACTCTGTCTAACCATGAGTGTTGGCGGAAACCAATCGAGAAAATCTGTGGAGATAAAAACCACGCGATCAGAATTCAAAATACTGGAAACCGAATTTAAGATGGCGGAAACCACGTGGTCGAGAGAAAAATGGAGGGAAAATTCCAAGTCAAATTAAAGATTGGGGAAACCACGTGGTGGAGAAAAAAATGGTTGGAATATTCAAGATCAAATTGAAGATGGGAGATACCACGTGATTAAGGAAAAATGGATGACGGATAACGTCATAATCTCTTGTTAGCCCGTGACATGACGTCACAGGTTCAGGTTTGTGTGCGCATGCGTACAGTGGGTGACGTCATCAGCGGGTGGTTCCTGCAGGCAGATATGGAACCAGAAGTTAACACCTTATTTCTCAGTGCCAACTGTCGCTGGCACTCCCCTCGACACTGTGTCAGCTGTCGCTGACCCTGCTACTCCATTCACCTCATATTACCATTGACTACCATGGGTGCCACGTGCTAGATATGGCACTCAGGAAAGGCCCTGGCATTAGAACTAGAGAGTCTTAAGAATCAAATAAGGGGTGGCAAGGTTCGTGGGAAAAATAGTAAAAAGTGTTGAGGTTTAATGGATTAAAGGGCTGGAAAGGTTTAAAAGGGGCTGAGCTTAAAGGATAATGCCAAAAGGGGGGGAGCTTAACCGGAAGTGAACATAAATGCCACAGAGTTAAATCACAAAACCGCAAAAGTTAAAAAAATAAATAAATAAATAAATTTAACAGAAAAGCGCAAAAATACTTCACAAAAGAGCTTGGGGACCAATTTCTCCTATCGTGGCATTGGCACTATATATATATATATATATATATATATATATATATATATATATATATATATATATATATATATATATATATATATATATATATATATATATATATATATATATATATATATATATATATATATATATATATATATTATATATATATATATATATATATATATATATATATATATATATATATATATATATATATATATATATATATATATATATATATATATATATATATATATATATATATATATATATATATATATAGTGCCAATGCCACGATAGGAGAAATTGGTCCCCAAGCTCTTTTGTGAAGTATTTTTGCGCTTTTCTGTTAAATTTATTTATTTATTTATTTTTTTAACTTTTGCGGT
The DNA here is from genome assembly GCA_009176605.1 of Armadillidium nasatum. NCBI lineage: Eukaryota > Metazoa > Arthropoda > Malacostraca > Isopoda > Armadillidiidae > Armadillidium > Armadillidium nasatum. The sequence continues at coordinate 237,751 of SEYY01014178.1, read as the reverse complement.
TTTGTGGTGTGCAGAATGTATTACCGAAGTGATTCTCTTTGGCATGTAGGCGTACATTCCATTTTCTTTCCCTTCTACTAAACCTAACAAACCTTGGTTTAACTCGTCTTGTTCTCGCGCTATCCGCCGGATTGATTTTGTCTTGAAACTTCAAAACTCGCGCAACTTATATATCATCCCGGAATCTTGCAAAATCTATCCTTCGTAACACTAGAAATTCCCTTCTCCGTAGAAAGTGTAACAATTTTTCTGGTTCGTCTTCATGTTCTTAATGGCATTTTGCGAAAAATGTAAACTCTAACTTTGCCTCTTCCTCTGTCCCTTCTTTAGTATCTCCTGATGGCACAATTGCTATTTTACTTTCTTTTAAAGCTGAACTCTTCGCTCAAACTTTTTCCTCTAATTCAACTTTAGACGATTCCGGAGCTATACCTCCTTCTTCAACCCCCTCCAACTCATTTATGCCTAAATTTAGATTTTTTTCTAAAGGTGTCATTTCTTCTCTCTCTGAACTTATTACTAAGAAGGCGCATGGTCCCAATAGTATTCCTCCTATGGTTCTCAAAACTTGGTGCTTCCGAGCTTGCACCCTACCTTGGTAAACTATTTCGTCTTTGTCCCTCTACTTCAACCTTCCCTTCTTGCTGGAAACGTGCGCTCATCCAGCTTGTGCCGAAGAAAGGGGACCCATCTCAATCATCTAACTACCTTCCAATTTCTTTGACCTCCGTTCTCTCCAAAGTTTCCGAATCTATCCTTAACAGGAATATTTGGAAAAATCTCAGTTCTTCTAATTTTATATCTGATCGCCAGTATGGCTTTCGTAAGAAACGCTCTACTGGTGATCTTTTTTCCCTTTTCTTTGACTCTTGGTCCTCTGCTTTTCGGCATTTCGGTGAATCCTTTGCTGTCGCACTGGACATATCGAAAGCCTTCGATAGAGTCTGTCACAAAGCTTTGATTTCTAAACTTTCCTCTTTCTTTATCTTTCCTTCTCTCAGTGATCTATCTATCTTATTTGCTTTCTAATCGTTCTATAGCAGCTGTTGCAGACAGCCTCGCAGAGAAAGAAGTTCAACAAAGTTGAAAGTAACCTTAGACTCGACTCAATTTTATGCAAAAGAAGGGTGGAACTGGAACCACCCCAAATGTGAGAATAGTACTCCATGCAAGGACGGATAAGACACTTATATAATTGGAGTAACTGTTTAGAAGAAAAAAATTCCTGCGATCTTAACAGAACTTCCAGCTTTTTATAGGCCACCTTAGCAACCTTTGTGATATGATGTTTCCAAGATAATTTATTCTTTATGTTCAGACCAGGAATATTTATGTTGTTGATAGGTAATACGGGAGAGCCGTCGAAGGAAATAGAAAATCTGAGAGGTATTTTTGAAAGAGAGAGAGAGATATATATGAATTTGAGTTTTCAAAGAGTTGAATTTCATAAGGTTGCGGTGACCCCACCGGGAAATTTCATCCATATCAACAAGATTGGAATCGACAAGTTGAAGACGAAAAGCAACTCTTGAAGCAAAAGAGGGAGCAGATAAGAAATGCGTAGAAGAATGGAGAGTTGAGTCGTCGGCATAAGAATGAGCAGAGTTAGGAGTACAGCTGAAGAAGTCGTTGATGAAAAGTAAGAATAAAGTTGGAGATAGAACAGAACCCGGAGGAACACCATAATATAATATATATATATATATATATATATATATATATATATATATATATATATATATATATATATATATATATATATATATATATATATATATATATATATATATATATATATATAATCTCTTCCCAAGTACGATTGCAAGAATTTTTTCTGCAGTCGACACCACCCTGCATGATGCGGGATATGGTGTAATGTATAATAATAAATGTATATATATATATATATATATATATATATATATATATATATATATATATATATATATATATATATATATATATATATATATATATATATATATATATATATATATATATATATATATATATATATATATATATATATATATATATATATATATATATATATATATATATATATATATATATATATATATATATATATATATATATATATATATATATATACCTTGGTTACTATCTTAACATGTTACTAATGGATTAAATTAGGGATTACGATAAAAATAAACTATTTAAGAAAACAAACCAAATGGTATGAAGGAAATGGCGTGAAAATAAATGGAAAAGCAGTTTTGTGTATTTCAAAAAAATCACTTTAAGTGGAAAGCAACATATCAATTTTCTGGGAATAAATTATCGAGAAACGACGTGCAAATTATTACTTGATATTAATAAAAATTGCATAATATAATTAAGTAATTAAATAAATGAACAATTAAGTATAAGAAGTTGATCTATGCTATACAAAAAGTTAACTGTCCTAATTTGACCGAAACTGAGTCTGTAGTTACAGAGATATAGAATATAAGCCAAAAATTTAGCGGTTAATTATTAATTAATTAATTAATTGAAAATTTGGAAAATCCAGATAAACAATGTTAAGTGGTATTCGAAACTCTACAGTTAAAAAATTGAACATTTAAAGAAATGCAAACCAACGGGATTAAGTTACTTTAAAAAATCTGGTATCGGTATCGGTCATTTTATGCCGATACCGATACTTCACTCCATCCCTAGAGCCCATTAAACCATTAACAAACATCAGATTTGAATAGATGTGTGATACTGTTTCTAATTGATACTCCTTTCTTTGCTGAAAGAATAAAAAAAATTTGTCATTCAAATTTTGAACTGATGTAACTTGAAGTTGGGATGTGAAATTTTTCTTGGAAAAAAAAAAACTCCCTTCAAATGACCCCAGTTCAAAATTTGCAGAACAACTTTTTTTTTATTCTTTAGGAAAAGAAAGGAATATCATATAGAAACATTTTCATCAAAGGGTTGTTTTCGATTGAATTAATCCTTCATGGTATTATAATGGTTTAAATGGATTTTTCCAAAATTTTTTTAAATAAAACATCCCTAAAAATCATGAAAACACCATGAAGTAGTGATTCAATCAAATACAACCCTTAGATGAAAATGTATCTATATCATTCTCCTAAGTTTTCTGAAAAAATGAGAATTTGTTTACAAATTTTGAATTTTTTTTTCATTTGAAGTTGGGTATAGAAATTTTTCAAAAAATATCAAAACATGAAAACTACTTGAAGTATTGTTTCAATAAAAACAAAACCCTTAGAGGAATATGTTTCTACATCATTCAACTACCTTTCCTAAAAAATTAATTAAAGTTATTAAACAAATTATTGCAGAAGCCATTTGAAGTTTTGGTGGATTATCTCCCAAACTATACCTCTTACAGAAATTTTACAGGAATAAAAAAATCTGTATCGTCCCCAATTATATTTATATACCAAGTTTGATCTTTCTGTTGGGAAAATTAAAAATTTTATTTCAAAAAATTAGAATCGAAAAATATCCCATCGAGAATGTCCCCTCCCTCTGAAACTGATCTTTTAGCCAAAGTGACTGAAAGTATAAACAAAATGATTTTGAAATATTGTAGCTAAATGATGCAAGTTTGATACACAGCAATAAAATAACAGATATATATATATATATATATAAATACAGGCTATATTGATAATATTATATCTTAAATTTTTTTCAAACTTTAACTCACGATCTTACCTAAGTAAACCTGTTGAATAACTATTGTGAATCAGAAAAGAAAAACAAAAAGTTTTTTAGTTTTTTCAAACTTTATTAAACAAAATCTGTAATTTTTTTTAAAAAAATTCTGAAAAATGCATATAATCATTAATTTAAGTGAATGTTGACTATTCTACTCCTTCCTTATAATTAAATTTAAATTTTCTTAACCTAAAATTTCAGTGCTTTTAACCTCTATAAATTTTAAGCAACCCCGGCCAGAGCCCCGGAGCCGGCCCCCACCCCGGTAAAATTCCAGTCTCGGTCAATCCATATATATATATATAATATATATATATATATATATATATATATATATATATATATATATATATATATATATATATATATATATATATATATATATATATATATATATATATATATATATATATATATATATATATATATATATATATATATATATATATATATATATATATATATATATATATATATCAGGCTTGTGTCCAAGTACTTGTACTTATGTACAAATTTTTGAGTACTTGTACTTGAGGTTTTAAAAATTAAAAGTAGTTGTACTTGATGCTAATTTACCTAGAATCGAGTAATCAATTGCTTTTAAAGTACAATTTAAATTTTAATAGTAAAAATCTTAAAAATTATTATTAATCCTTAAAAAGAAAGAAAATGCACATCTGATCCTCATATCTAAGATTTGTTAAAAAAGTTCTTGAATTTGCAGTACAAATTGATAATTTGTACTTTACCTTACAATTTTATTATATTATTATTATTATTATTATTATTATAATTATTATTATTATTATTATTATTATTATTATTATTATTATTATTATTAAATTTCAGACTAAGAATGTTTATGTTGTTCACAGATGAGACGGGAGAGACTTTGAGGTAGAGATGAGAGCTGTAAGGTGTTGTTGAGAGGGATACGTGAAGAAGTTGAATTTTACAAGGTTGAGGTGACCCCACCTTGAAATCACATCCAGATCAGCAATAGTAGTATTCGAAAGACGAAGTTGAGAAGCAACTCTAGATGCAAAAGAAAGTGTGAAAAATTGAAATGAGTAGAAAAACCGAAAGTTGAGTCACGAGCATAGGAATGAACAGAGTTGAAATTACAGCTGAGATCCTTGATTGGTGCCTGGGAAAGGGATAAGGCAACAGAAGGCTTTCCTTATTTGCGACAGCACAGTTCATTTTCAAAGCTCCTAAAGGCTCTAATATCGTTATTACGTTACCGTTAAATTTACTGGAAAGTTTAGGAAACCCTCCACCAAAAGAGGATAACTGCTCAGTTTTATTTCGTCTTCGACTTAAAACTAAAGCGAAACATACCAAATGCAGGAACACATTAATGTTGAAATACATAAATATTTCAGTCATTCTTGTATTTCTGAAGAAATGGATGTACAGATATATTGAAAAAAATCAAGGAGAGAGATTTCCAACACCGGCAAAGCTGCCACAGAAAAGAATCGTCAGATTCACAGGAAGTCTTTCTCTCTGAGAGATGTTGATTGATTGAAAAAAATTTTAAAACTATCAATGTTTGTGAAATGCAACAATAACTAGAAATATGCTTTTAATTATTTCATTTGAGAATAAAGAATTAAAAAGGCTTAAAAATTTAATAAAAGCTTAATTATTTTAAAATACTTTTTTTCATTATAATCTTGTATATAAGTAAAAAACCGAATAGTTAGTTAGTTTTGCTTGTGGAGTGAGGGTGTGTTTGGTGTCGTGTCTTTACAGTTTTATTATTTTTTATTATTTTTTGTGATTGTTTAAAAGTTTTAATTATTATTTTCATTTTTAAATATCACTCTTGCCAATTTAGGTTTTATCAGTTCTATGTTTTAAATATTTACTAGCTATAGTGGTTGAATTTACTACGTTAACAACTAGCACTGGATCGAATTTAAGATGAGTTTTAATGAATATTTTATGTTTTAAATAGAAATAGTTTTATATTTAATTTTAAGATTTTAAAATCTTAGTTTTTAAATAATAGGTATTGTATTACTTTTTTTGTTTGTATGTTTGTTTTTCTCTCTGTTTATGTGACTGTTTGTTTGTTTTAATCTTGATTGCGTGTGCAGAATCGTGGGTGTGCGCAGGTGTGGGTTCTCTATACACTTCACCAATGTCCGTGGTTTACGCTCTAATTTAGCTTCTGTGGAATGCCATCTCTCTAACTTTCATCCTAACCTTTTACTCTTGTCTGAGACCCAGATATCAAAGAATTACTCCTCTAACTTTTTTAATATATTAAACCAAAACTTATTTCATAATTTCCATTCTAAGGGTGGAGTTTGTACCTACGTAAATACTAACACTCAGATAACACGTCTTGTGAATCGTGAATTTCCTTACTTCGATGTTCTGTGGCTTAAAATATTTCCTCCTACACTACAATAATCTTATGCTTCTGCTACTTTTCTCCCAATAGAACAGATTTTTCTACCTTTTTAGAGTACCTAACTACTTCTCACGAGACTTATACATCTTCACATCCAAATACTGAAGTCCTCTATTTAGGTGATTTTTTTCAATGTACACAACATTCTAAATTGTTGGTTTCCTCTCATACTGATCCAAGAGAAGAGGAGGACGAATCTTTCAGCATTCTCAACTATCTGGAGCAGTTGAATAAAGAGCCAACACATTCCAGATCGTCAAAACCAATTCTTGAAGACTTGATTTATGCTTCACTACTAGCCTTCTCTCTATAAAGACGTTGTCTTCTCTATTGGTAAATTTGACCGCAATCGAATTTCTCTTAATTTTCATGTTTTCTCTCCAACTCCTTTACCCTGCCCTAACGGTATCTTCTGGCACTTTGATCTGACTGACTGTGGGACTTTGCGTTGCTTCTACGTTAAATATCCCTGGAGTGACTGCTTTGCCTCTGAGAGACACTTCGGTTTCTGCTGATAAGGTGGAGGCTGTAATCGTTGACGAGATGAGCAGGCTCATTCCTTCTTCATCAAAATATATTTCTCCATAAAATCCATGGTTCGATCGTGCTTGCTCTCGTGCCATTCAGGCTAATGACTTCGCATATCGAGAGTGGAAAAATTTTCCTTCTTCTATCACTCTCGCTAATTTTCATTCAGCTCGGAATCATTGCAGGGATATTCGTCGACGAGCAAAACGGACCTTCACCAAGCGAAGATGTGGGGAGCTCCTAAATTCTCCTACTGATAAATCTTTCTAGCCTCTTGTCAAAAACCACTCTAACAATTTCTGTAAATCTTCCTTCCTTCTCTTATTTACTCTGATGGTTTTGTTGCTAACACTCCAACTGAAAAGGCTATTCTCTTCGGCCTCTTGTTCTCAAATTCAACCCTCAACGACTCCTGCTATTCTTCTCCTGCTTCCTCTCCTCTCAGATGTTCCATGCCTTTTCCTTTGATTACATTTGATCAGGTGGGAAGCGTCCCGGATGGCATTCTTCCTCCTCGAGCTTTAGGGGAACGTGCTTCTTAGCTTTCTCCATCCCTCTTCAACTTTTTTCTCTGTGCCTCAATACTAGTACTTTCCCTCAGTGTTGGAAGCGCGCATTAGTCCAATCTATTCCGAAGAAAGGTTGCCGCTCTGATCCCTGTAACTATCGCCCTATAGCTCTCACTTGTATTCTGTATAAGATATTTGAAACTCATTTCAACCCCTCACTTCTTAGATCATCCGAAATATTCTCTCTCTCTCTCTCTCTCTCTCTCTCTCTCTCTCTCTCTCTCTCTCTCTCTCTCTCTCTCTCTCTCTCTCTCTCTCTCTCTCTCTCTCTCTCTCTCTCTCTCTCTCTCTCTCTCTCTCTCTCTCTCTCTCTCTCTCTCTCTCTCTCTCTCTCTCTCTCTCTCTCTCTCTCTCTCTCTCTCTCTCTCTCTCTCTCTCTCTCTCTCTCTCTCTCTCTCTCTCTCTCTCTCTCTCTCTCTCTCTCTCTCTCTCTCTCTCTCTCTCTCTCTCTCTCTCTTCTCTCTCTCTCTCTCTCTCTCTCTCTCTCTCTCTCTCTCTCTCTCTCTCTCTCTCTCTCTCTCTCTCTCTCGCTCTCTCTCTCTCTCTCTCTCTCTCTCTCTCTCTCTCTCTCTCTCTCTCTCTCTCTCTCTCTCTCTCTCTCTCTCTCTCTCTCTCTCTCTCTCTCTCTCTCTCTCTCTCTCTCTCTCTCTCTCTCTCTCTCTCTCCTTTCTGATCATCAGCATGGCCTACTGGTGATATACTTTCCTATCTCACAGATTTATGGTCTTCTGCCCTTAGGGGCCATGGTGAAACTTGTGTGGTGGCGCTTGATATATCTAAGGCATTTGACCGGGTATGACATGCGTCACTGCTTTCGAAGCTCCCCTCCTTTTAGTTTCCTCCTTCCCTTTGCATACTTATGTCTAGCTTTCTTTCTAATCGTTCCATTTCGGCTGTTGTTGATGAAGCGACTTCTTCCTTTCTGGTCAAAAGTGGTGTTCCTCAGGGTTCTGCCTTGTCTCCTACTCTATTCTTACTTTTCATTAATCATCTTTTCGACTGCTCATCTAACCCTATCCATTTATATGCCGATGCTTCGACCCTATATTCTTCTACTCATTTCAAATCTGCTCCCTCCTTTGCATGTAGAGTTATCTTTCGTCTTCATCTTTTCGATTCCATTCTTGCAGATCTGGATAGAATTTTCCAGTGGGGTCGTCTCAATCTTGTGAAACTCAACTATTTAAAAACTCAACTTCTTGAAATTTTCCTCTCAAAGACACCTCCTAACTTTTCTATTTCATTCGATGGTTCCTTCGTCTCTCCTGTTCAAATAAATAAAAAAAATGTCTTGGAAATCTCAGATCACAATTGTTGCTAGGGCTACCTCAAAGAAACTGGGAGTTTCGTTTAGACTGCGAGAATATTTTGTTTCTTTGCAGTTACTCCATTTATACAAGGGCCTCATCCTCCCTTGTATGGAGTACTGCTCTCATATCTGGGGTGGTACAGGTTTCACCTGTCATTTGGATAGGGTTGAGTCAGACTAAAGACTCTTTTCTAATTATCTTAGCTCTTTATCATTGAGACGTAACGTTAGTACCTTGTCTCTTTTCTATAGGTACTACAGCAGCAAATGCTCATGGGAACTATCCACTCGTATAGCTCCTCCTTTACAGCTTCCTCGTAGCACAAGGGCTCCATTGTCTGCTCATAATATTTGTGTATTCATAGGCAACTCCTGGCTTGTCTGCTGTGATGCCTTCTTTCGTACCACCTCTATTTTGTGGAACTCTCTCCCATGTTCTGTTTTTCCTGCCGAATTTAATCTCAATTTCTTTAAAGCCCAGGTCTGTGCTCGCCTAATAAATTTACGTTAGGTGTGACTTGCAGGATTTTTTATTTTTTTAAATTTTATTTTATATTTATCCCACTAACACCTCCTCCTTGAATAGGGCTTTTCCCGTTGATGGTAGTGCTATGTATAAAAAAAAAAAAAAAAAAAAAAAATTACTCCGTTGTTAACAATATTCAGTATTTTAGAATAGATCTCAATAGCAGAGCTGGAAGCGCGACACAGTTGGGGGTACTGCTCGAGCGCTACTGCGCGACTCCAGATAAAGGTATTGCGAAAGCGCCACTTCGTGACTTTTCAGACCCACACTCGAAAACTGCGCGACAGACTTTAGGCTATTGCACGATGTATAAATTTTTCTTGCTTAGGCGTCTATATATATATATATATATATATATATATATATATATATATATATATATAATATATATATATATATATATATATATATATATATATATATATATAATATATATATATATATATATATATATATATATATATAGGGGGAGGACGTAGAGCCGTCTGAAATTATGACAGTACCCCCACTGTTCTTAACCCGCTGGATGATAGGGTGGCCTAGACCGTTCCTTTTCGTTTTTCATCTTCTCAGTGGGTCTCTAGTGTACACTCGACTCACATTGGAGTGTCTATGCTAACACAAACTTCTTTCTTTAAATGTATCCTTCAAATTTACAAGTACATTACCTTTAAAAAAAATGGCGAAAAGTAAAACTGCCTTGGAGAAGCTTGGAGGGGCGGCATCCAAATATAGCTCCTCATTCACCCCTTGCACCATCACCCCTTGGGAGTTGGTGGCCTCCGGTTAGGGGGTTAGTGCTACAAGTCCTTGAAGCCGACCTGCCTTGGTACGCGATCTTTTTTTCATTAATTTCTACAACATTCGCGGTCTCTTTTCTAGTTTCCATTTTGTAGAACACCACCTCTTTTTCTAGACCTCATCTTTTGTTACTAACTGAAACTCGGATGCCTTAGTGCTCTGATAGTAAATCCTACTCTGTTTCCTCCTGCTGTCTCTATTCTCAATTTTCTGCCAGAGGCGGATGTTGCGCATATGTGCGGAACGATGTAGTTTGTTATCGTGTCTCTAATTTTAAGTCTTCTGAATTCTCTACTTTATGGCTTAAACTTTTCTGCAACTCTACAACTAAATTTATTCTGTCTATTTATCTCCTAATTCTACACACTATAAAAATTTCTTCGACAATCTTAACTCCAAAAGAGAATACATTCTTTCTTCTTCTCATTTCTCTGAAATCATCATTTTGGGTGATTTCAATGTTCACCACCGCCAGTAGCTTTCTTCTATCTTTCATGATCCAGCTGGTAAACTCGCCTACCACTTTTCTATCTAGAACAACTTTCAGCAGTTTGTGCATCTCCCTAACCATATCCCTGATCGCCTTAGTGATGAACCCAACATTCTTGATATTTTCCAAATTTCTTATTCTGTTAAACTAACTCCTCCTCTAGGTTCATCCGATTACCTTCTTATCTCCGTATCTTGTTCTGTCTTTTTAAGTCTTCCGCAAGAACGACCACCGCTTCGACAAGGAGGCATTTCTGGCATTTCTGTGCCACTAACTGGTCTGACTTGCGGTTGTACTTTTCTGGTTTTCCATGGAATGATTACTGTTTCCGTGGGAGTGGTCCTTCTGAGTGTACAGAACGTATAATCGGGGTGATTCTCAATGACGTGGAGGCGTACATTCCATATTCTTTAATTTCTACTAAATCTAACAAACCTTATTTTAACTTTGCTCACTTTCGTGCTATCCACCGCGGAGTCGCTGCCTTCAGAGATTATCGACTTCTTCAAACTCCAGAACCCACGCAACTTATTTTCCATTCCGGAATCGTGCAAAATCTATTCTCCGCAACACTAAAAACTCATTTCTCCGAAGAAAATGCAATAGTCTTTCTAGCTCTTCTTCAAACCTTTTCTGGCATTTTCCAAAAAAAAAAAAAAAAAAAAAAAAAAAAAAAAAAAAAAAAAGGTCAACTCTAACTTTATTTCTTCCACTTTTCCTCTTTAGTATTTTCAGATGGTACAACTGCTGTTTTGCCTTCCTCTAAAGCTGAACTCTTTGCTCAAACTTTTGCCACTAATTCAACCTTAGACAATTCCGGAGCTGTTACTATTCCTACAACCCCTTCCAACTCATGGCTAAAATTGTAATTTCTAAAGACGTCATTTCTACTCTCTCTGATCTTAAGATTAAGAAGACGTACGGTCCTGATGGTATTCCTCCTGTGGTTCTCAAAATTAGACGATTCCGGAGCTGTTCCTACTAGTTCAACCCCCTCAAACTCATTTGTGTTTAAAATTGTAATTTCTTCTTCATTTCTGCGCATTTGGGCTGAGAAACATGGTCGTCTTCAATGTCACAAAAAACTCGATTTCTCCATCTCTCTACCTGACAATATTCCACACAACTCGGGATCTTTCTTGGAAAGATCACATTACTTCTCTCTCTAAACAAGCTTCTAAGAGATTAAGTGTTCTGAGGTGCCTTTAGAATTGCTTCACTCCACTCAAGTTGCTTGCTCTTTATCGAGCTGTTGTTCGCACCCTGTATGGAGTATGCATCACACATATTGGGTGGTTCCACTCATACAGCTCTCCTTGATAAGGTGGAGTCTAGGGCTTTTCGTCTTAACTCTTCTGCTCTCACTAATTATCTCAAGTACTTGTTGTGTCACTATCTCTAAACTATCGCAGTTACAATGGACAAATCTATTCCGAACTCATGTCGCATACCTCCTTGAGAAGGGTTCATGCGACACTAATTTCTACATACTCTTATTCTTTCTCTGTCTAACTCTCCCACTCAAGACAACCTCTATTTTCAGTCTTACAAATACTTTATTGGTATGTCTGGAAAACACTGCCATCATCTATTTTTCCAACTTTTTATGATTTGCACACATTTAAACGCCGTGTATCGGGACATATCGACCATTTAAATTGACCTGATTTCCGACTTGTTCCATAACTCTGATGGTAATTTAGTAAGCCTTTGCCCACCATGTGTAATATATATAATATATATATATATATATATATATATATATATATATATATATATATATATATATATATATATATATATATATATATATATATATATATATATATATATATATATATATATATATATATATATATATAGGGTGATTCAAAATTATGGTAAAAATTTTTGGTAACTGATAAGACATGCAAAAATAAAGGTAAAAGTTCCTATAAAGGTATGACGTAATGTGCTTAGTTTTCCGTCTGGCTGTCTGTATGTGTTTGTTACTAAATATTTTGTATCTATGAAACCAAGAAAGTTACAAACTAAATTTGGGATTGTTGACCAAAACAACCAACTACCGTATAAATGCACTGTCTGTTTGTGTTACGCATTACTTTGTAACTCATTGACTGTGTGTGTGTCTTACGTGTTTATTTCGTTATTGAATATGGAACGTAATTACCACGTGTATTCATACTCTGAACTAGCTGACATGCATTTAATGTATGGGATGGGACGCTGCAATAGTTCTGCAGCAAGACGTTTGTACCAAGAGAAAATATCCCAACCGAATTTGTCCAAGCGCAAGGTTTTTTGCCACTATTCATCAACGCCTGTCTGAAACAGGTTATTTGCAGTCCAAAGAGCACACTAATGCAAGCAGACCCAGATCTACTAGGACTGTTGATTTAGAAGAATTAGTTCTTAATGAAATATCTGAGCATCCTGAAAAAAAGCACGCGAGAATTGTCACTAAAACATATCCTAAATCCCCCATTCCCCATCCTTAGCCCTCCCTGTAAGTTTTCCAATTCCTTCATATAGGATAATTTAAAATATCTAGTATTTGGAGGTTACTGCACGAGCAACAGTTACACCCGTACCACGTCCAACAGGTGCATACTCTATTGCCACGTGACTATGCTCCTCGTGTTGTTATTTGTCAATGGTTTTTGGACAAATGTATTGACCCAAACTTTTTATCGAAGGTTTTATTTACCGACGAGGCTCACTTTACAAGAACAGCTATCGTTAACGTTCATAACGAACACATTTGGGCAGACGAGAATCCTCATGCCATCAAACAGAATCGTTCACAACATCATTTTTCAGTAAACATTTGGGCAGGAATTTTAAATGATCATCTACTTATGTTCAAGCTTCCTCCCAGGCTTAATGGCATAATCTACTTAAACTTTTTGAGAAACATGAGCTCCGTACCTTGCTTGATGATGTACCTCTTCAGTTGCGCCACAACATGTGGTTTATGCATGATGGGGCTCCTGCACACTTTAGTGCTGCAGTTCGTGAACACCTGAATGACACCTTTCCCAATCAATGGATAGGTCGAGGTGGACCAGTTCCGTGGCCAGCAAGGTCACCAGACCTAAATCCTTTGGATTATTACCTTTGGGGACATTTAAAGACCTTAGTATACTCTTCTCCAATCGACACCGTTGAAGACCTACGATTAAGGGTTATGAACGGAATTGAAACGATCAAACAGACTCCTGGAATATTTGAACGGGTCCGACAATCGATGAGAAGACGCCTGGACTCGTGCATTGGGAACAACGGAGGTCATTTTCAACATCATCTTTAGTCTTTTGATATCATTTGTAGGTGCTTTAGATACAGTATGTTTATGTTGTACAAAATTAAACTTATCATACAATAATAATAAAATGTTTATTTACACCTGCTATTCCGAATGAGTTATTCGTACCTCAAATACTTTTAACGTCAATCGCCATTTTTAAATTTAGAGTTTGTAACTTACTTGCTTTCGTAGATACAAAATATTTAGTAACAAACACATACAGACAGCCAGACGGAAAACTAAGCACATTACGTCATACTTTTATAGGAACTTTTACCTTTATTTTTGCCTGTCTTATCAGTTACCAAAAATTTTTACCATAATTTTGAATCATCCTGTATATATATATATATATATATATATATATATATATATATAATATATATATATATATATATATATATATATATATATATATAATATATATATATATTAATATATATATATATTCGATGTCGCTAGTTACATTTCCATGTAAAATATTTTTATATTTTCTGTTTAAAAAATAAAGACTGCAATCAGTATTTTATTTTAATTAACAAAAAAAAAAAAATTTTTTTTCTGTACATAAATTTTTTCACCAGATTATATTAAGAATATATTTAGCATACTTAAAAAAGGGTTCCTAGTTTAACGGTTGAGAAAACTGCATTAGAGAGTAGTTTCCTTAGGTGATGCCAATGGCACCTTTAGATTTGTCTTGAGTAATTTATTGGGATTGTTCTTTATTTGTACTTTTGATTAGTCTTGTAGTAAATTAAAATTTTTGTTTGTAATTTTTTAGAGATAATTTTTGTCGTAGTTCTGGTGGAAAGTAGGATGTTTATTCCTTATGGCATGTAATTTTTAAGTAATGTGCTCGTGTTTTTTTTTCTTTTTTGTTTTTTAAACATTAGATCTTCCAGGAGGAAACCATGAGCCGTGGCCGTAAATTATACTTTGCTGTCAACGACCCAAACGCCGTAGTACCAATAGTTTCTTTAGAGGGAGGTGGAGTGAATGCTACAATTAAGACTCCAAATATCGCTGCCAAGAATGGGGTTATTCACATCATCGATCGGATTTTAGGCATTCCTTCGCAAACTGTATATGAAAAATTGGCCTCAGATCCAATGCTTAGGTAACTATATATATATATATATATATATATATATATATATATATATATATATATATATATATATATATATATATATATATATATATATATATATATATATATATATATATATATATATATATATATATATATATATATATATATATATATATATATATATATATATATATATATATATATATATATATATATATATATATATATATATATATATTATTTATTTGTAAACCACTTATATAAAACAATAAAAGGTAAAACAGTAAGACGTAATTAATAAAGTTAAAAACGAAAAAAAAAAATAGAGGTGAGGTTGAAACTGATATAAGCACAATATTTCGTAGCGTGGGGTTTATAGCTCCCTCTTTCAGGTGCAATTATGTAGAAGAAAGTAGATAAGTGAATGCATTTAGAGTGCGCTATATAAAAAGAAGCGGGGAGCCCGACGTACATACTAACGATGCAGATGAAATAGCTCAGGCGAGTAGAGGAGCTATAATATTAAAACGTACAAGTCTGCGCAAACAAATGAACAAGGAAAATACGAACGAACGTAAAATATACACGTACAAACAGAGGCACACACACACACACACTCACACGCATAATATATATATATATATATATATATATATATATATAATATATATATATATATATATATATATATATATATATATATATATATATATATATATATATATATATATATATATAGTGGGTTATGTTTTAACTATGCAGACCATTTCTTCGTTAATAAAGTAAAATAATGTTAGTGTCCTGCGTTTTCATCATGCAAACCAATTCTTCGTTTGTAAAGTAAAATGATGTCTTGCCTTTTTAATTTCTAATCATCTTTTGTTTTGTTAGTAATTTTAATTTCTTTTATCTTATTTAGTTTGTAAAAACGACTCTCTTCAGAATTTTTTTATTTAAGAATATAATTGTTTATTTTACAAAAACTTAAGGCAATATTTTTAACGCATGTGGCTACTAGGCACATAGGGCGTTCTGAATATGGCATCATCGTAGGGAGTCACGATCCCGTTACAAAAATATGTATCGATATTCCAACATCCTATCAAATAAATATATTGTTATACCGATATGTATGAATATCGATACCTCTTGCTTTCTAATATGGTGATACTTTTAATAGTGAAATTCCAAGATTACTTGGAGATTCACACCTGAACACCCAGCCTATGACATTAATTTGTTTATATAGCATATTAGAAGAAGTAGTGAAATTTAATGCAGAAGGGGAAACTTATTCTAACAAAATTGTATTATCATAACATAATATGTGTAACAAAATATTAAATTAGCATAAAATTTTTTTTAAAAAAAACTATATACATTCAAAAAATTTTTTAAATTACTTTACTCTATAGTTAATACCCTCATTACTTAAACTAAAATACGGGTTAATATTTATGTAATTTTCACTTTGCACGTTATTATTCTTTTTTATATACACATTATTACCAGATAACCTTACTATTCGATAAGGACCATGGTACAATGCTTCTAGTTTGTTTCTGCCATATTGTTGGGTTTTTTACAAGTACAAATTCAGCATTTTCTAAATTCTTTTGCATATATATTTTTAGGATTTTCGCAGAAAATTCTGGAGATAGAGGAATCCCAAGAATAACTTCAACTTTTCTACGTATGTCTTTATTGAAAGTGGGATGAGGAATCGACTTGCTCTATTAAGGATCTAGTGAGGGAAGGATTTTGACCCATCAGTAGGAGGGCAGGGATGATTCCTTCTGAGTTTAATGGGTCAGTTATTAAACATTAAAGCACTAGGGGGAGGAGGTGCAACCAATAATTTTGTACATCTTCCAACTCATCCGACAGCATGGCTCGAAGAGACCTCAATAGGCTCTATGAGAGTTTTCAGTCAGGTCATTACTCTGAGGGGTATTGGCAGAAGTAAATTTTTGTCGGGAATCTAGCTCCTCACAAACACTTTTGAATAAATCGGAGGTAAACTATATCGTCTATGTCTTTCTACTTCAGCCTTCCCTTCTTGCTGGAAACGTGTTTTCATTCAGCCTGTATCGAAGAAGGGGGACCCATCTCAACCCTCAATCTACGTCCAATTTCTTTAACCTCCGTTCTTTCTAAAGTTTTCGAATCTATCCTTAACAGGAAGATTTGGAAACATCTCAATTCTTCTAATCTTATCTCAGATCGCCAGTATGGCTTTCGAAAGAAACGCTCTACTGGTGATTTTCTTTCCCTTCTCTCTGACTCTTGGTCCTCCGCTCTTCGGCATTTCGGTGAATCTTTTGCTGTTGCGCTAGACATATCGAAAGCTTTCGATAGAGTTTGGCACAAATCTTTGATTTCCAAACTTCCCTCTTTCGGAATCTACCCTTCTCTCTGTGACCTTCTCTCTAATTTCTTTTCCGGTCGTTCTATAGCAGCTGTTGTAGACGGCCACCGTTCTTCCTATAAATCTATAAATAGTTGTGTTCCTCTAGGATCTGTCCTTTGTCCAATTCTTTTGCTAATTTTCATCAATGACCTTCTCTCTATTACTTCGTCTCCTATACACTCCTATGCCGATGACTCCACCCTTCATTACTTCTATCAATTTGAAAGACGTCCCTTCCAACAGCTGTTGATATATTCAAGAAGGATGGCCTTGAAACAACTGACCTCTGATCTTTCTCGTATTTCTAATTGTGGCAGAGAAAACATGGTCGTTTTCAATTTCTCAAAAGCTCAATTCTTCCATCTTTCTACTCGACACAATCTTCCACACACCTATGATATCTTCTTCGATAACACTCAACTCAAACCTTCATCTGTCTTCAATATTGTAGGTGTTTCTTTTTTTCGTGAACTTTCTTGCTTGGGTGTATGGAGTACGCCTCTCACATCTGGGGTGGCTCCACACATACAGCTATTCTCGAAAAGGAGGATTCTAGGGCTTTTCGTCTCATCAATTCTCCTGCTCTTA
>SEYY01014178.1:197500-215000 GCA_009176605.1 Armadillidium nasatum | reverse complement strand
AATTAGTCGAAATTTTTGTATATTCAATGCATAAATTTAAAATACTGTGATATATTTGTCTTATTGCTTGTATAGGAAAACTCATTGAATATTGTCATCCTAATTTTATCTGACTGCACATGTAATGGAGCAGGACTATAATTTATTTTTGTTCGGTTCGGGTGAATCAAGTATTGAGCTCAATTCTGAAAATGTACATGTAAGATTGTTGTTATCTGATTGGAGGCGTTAACGTAAACTTTTCAATATAAAAGAAACCCTAAACTTGTGAAAATCTCAGTGGGAACACTTCTCTCAAGGAAAGTATTAACGCTCGGAACTTCCTGGCAAACCAGAAATGGTGTAGGTAACTAGCAAGAACATGTTCTTTTTCTTATGTTGTTGAAAGATGAAGTCTGAATGATAATAGCTTCATTTTGTCGGAACCACTAACCTTCTTCGTTACAAAATTTATTATACAAGCTTCAATCAAATATTTGTAGAGTTAAACAGTTAAGAATAATGTCTAATTATTGGAAGTAACAAATTATTTATTTGGTTCGTAATAATTCCAAAGGAAGACTGTACTTGAAATACAATCTTTTAACTTAACAGCGTGACCCTTAACGAAACAAAATTCGAATTTTGACTTGAAATGTTATATCTTATCAATTGAAGTACAGTGACGCATGCTTTATGCCCACTAAAATATTTTAATTGCTAACATACATTACCATTTCGCATTGTAATAATGTGATTCATTAATATTTGACTGGAATTAAGGCTATTTGAACAAACTTTAAACGTAACTCCATTTAATTTTTAATTAATGCACTTTTTTATTTTACATAGAAATATGTTGCGATGTAGAAAATTGTTAACGAAATTACTAAACAGATAGCAAAAAATTGCCTTGTATAAATATTAAGGATAGAAAAAGTACCAGTGAAAGGTTTAACGTTTGCCCAGGCAACGCCTCATTAAAAGTAAGATTGAGGTTGTAAAGGTGAGATTAGTTGTTGACATTGAAGAAAGGAAGATTGGCGTATATTTCAAAAGTAGTAAGTGTAACAAAATATTCAATAGACATAGTTCCATCTTATTAGGTCAAAATTCTAAAGTAATGTTAGAAAGATAAGCTAGAGAAGATACTAAGCAGTTCTAATTAATATATCATAATTTTTATAGTTTTTAAAATGAGGGTTCACCTCTGTAACGTTTACAGCATGTATATTAACGAAAAGTAGAATATTTACACTAGCTAGATACGTCAAATCAATACCCTCAGAAATATACCGAACTTTCTGTGTATATACACTACATTATATAAGATGTGAATAAGTAGCAAAAACGGAGGACGAACCACATTGGTTACAACATTCCTTTTTGACAATTCCCAAAACATCCTATGAAAATGTCATCATATATATATATATATATATATATATATATATATATATATATATATATATATATATATATATATATATATATATATATATATATATATATATATATATATATATATATATATATATATATATATATATATATATATATATATTTTTGAAAGGCGCCCCTTCAAACAGCAGTACAGCAGTTAATAAACGCAAGGAAGGTAACCTTGAGGGAACTGACTTCTGATCCATCTCGCATTTCAAATTGGGCAGAGAAAACATGATCGTTTTCAATGCCGCCAAAACTCAATTCCTCCATCTCTCTACTCAACAACAATCTTCCACACAACTATGATATCTTCTTCGAAAACACGCAACTCAAATCCTCATCTCTCCTTTCTTGGAAAGATCATATTACATCTCTTTCTAAACAAGCTTCTGAGAGGTTAGGTGTTCTGAGGCATCTTCAGGACTTCTTCACTCAACCACAGTTGCTTGCTCTGTATATGGCTGTTGTTCGCTCCTGTATGGAGTACGCCTCACACATCTGGAGTGATTCCACTCATACAGCTCTTCTTGAAAAGGTGAAGTCTAGGGCTTTTCGTCTTATCAACTCTCCTGCTCTCACTAATTCTCTCCAGTCTCTTTCTACCCGTCGAATTCTTGCGTCACTCTCACTATACTATCGCTATTACAACGGACACTGCTCTTCTGAACTCTCTCGTCGCATACCTCCTCCATTGAGAAGAGCTCGTGCGACACGCCTTTCTGCACAGTCTCATCCTTTCTCTGTCCAACTCTCTGATCCCAGACTTAACCACTATGCTCAATCTTACATGTACTCTACTGGTAAAGTCTGTGACACACTCCCTTTATCTATTTTCCCAACTTCCTATGATATGCACACCTTCAAACGCTGTGTATCAGGTCATGTCGGCCTTTGGTTTAACTAGGTTCCCGACTTTCCTCCTGACTCTGGGGAAATTTTAGTAGGCTTCTGGCCATTGCCCATCAGAGAGGTGAATATATATATATATATATATATATATATATATATATATATATATATATATATATATATATATATATATATATATATATATATATATATATATATATATATATATATATATATATATATATTGAATTATCGCTATTGATATATCAATATGTTTATAGTTCTATCGAATTTGCTATTGCTTAAAAATAATTAATAGATTTTAGTTTTCGTTTAAGATTTGAAGAATGAATTAATGAATATAGTTAAGCCGTGTTTTCAAAATTTTTAATGCTAAAATGCATCATACTTTTTGCAATATTTTAAATAAATCATTACAAAATCACTAATTTAGACTGTGAATTAAGTAAAGAATATTTTGCTCTAAAGCTTGGTTTAGTTTTATAGTTGAAATGAAAGATAAACAATATATATATATATATATATATATATATATATATATATATATATATATATATATTATATATATATATATATATATATATATATATATATAATATATATATATATATATATATATATATATATATGGTAAAGGTTTAGAAGCTTTCTGACCTTCGATATTTGGAAAAATATCGATATTCGAAAATATTGATGTATCGAAACATGGATATGCCAATCCAAATATTATTCTAATTATTTTTATAATTATTATTATTTAGTTTTCTAGCGTACTTAGTTCGGCTTATCATAACCTGAACTACCGAAGTTGCCGTAAAATACAGGCCTAACCTATATAAGAACGTTGCAATGGGATACCGATGAAAATCGAAATTTCAAAATATCGATATAAAAAATATCGATATATAAGTTCAGAAAGCTTCTTAACCTAAGCCTATATATATATATATATATATATATATATATATATATATATATATATATATATATATATATATATATATATATATATATATATATATATATATATATATATATATATATATATATATATATATATATATTACACTTTTTTTTGTTCAAGAGTCATCTATAAAGCAAAAGTGTTGAAGTTGAGTCATTGTTGAGAAAGAGAAAATATTTAAAAAGTGGGTTTGTCGACGTTAGATTAAGTTATTTTGTTTTAGGTTAAAATAAAAAATTGTTAGGCTTATTTATATTACATTGCATAATAAATTATTAGAGCAATTAGAATTCCTTGGGAGGAATCATTCCATAACAGGAAGGTCACGTGATAATCTGGCAGGATATCTCGCTACCTCTTTGATATTCGTGTATTTTAAAGAACTACTAAATAATTATTTCCAGGAAAGTGCATATATATATATATATATATATATATATATATATATATATATATATATATATATATATATATATATATATATATATATATATATATATATATATATATATATATATATATATATATATATATATATATATATATATTTAGGAATGGAGTGAAGTATCGGTGAGTATCGGTATATTTTTAGGTATCGGTATCGAGCTTTCAGGTATCGATATCGGCTAAAAATGACCGATACCAGATTTTTTAAAATAATTTAATCCCGTTGGCTTACATTTTTTTAATGTTAACTTTCATTGGCTTCTAATACGACGAAATATTGTTTTCTTGATTTTCCAAAATTTAATTAATTTATTACTAATTAATCGTAGTAGTTAGTAGACGCAAGGTAGGTAACCTTGGAACAACTGAACTCTGATCTATCTGCTGTTTCTAATTGGGGGAGAGAAAACATGGTCATTTTTAATGCCTCAAAGTTCCTTAATCTCTCTACTCGATAAAACCTTCAAGAAAACTATGATATCTTCTTCGAAAACACACCACTCAAACATTCATATGTCCTTAATATTTCTTTTTCTCGTGATCTTCTTGGAAAGATCACATTACATCTCTTTCTAAAGAAGCTTCTAAAAGGTGAAGTGTTCTGATACGCCTACAGAATTTCTTCACACCACCCCAGTTGCTTGTTCTATATAGGATTGTTATTCACCCTTGTATGGAGTACACCTCACCCATCTGAGGCGCTTCCACTCATACAACTCCTTTAAAAGGTGGAGTCTAGGGATTTTCGACATATTAACCCTCGTTCTTATTAATTATCTCCGGTCTCTTCCTTCTGACCATCGAATTGTTGCGTCACTCTCTCGATACTTTCACTATTACAATGGACACTGCTCTTCAAAAGTTTTCTGTTTCATACCTTCTCTATTGAGAAGGACTCGTGAAACACGTCCATCTATATATTCTCATTCTTTCTCTGTCCATTCATCTGACCGCAGATTTAACCTCTATGCTCAATCTTTCATTTTCTCTACTATTAAAGTTTGGAATACAATCCTTTTATCTATTTCCCCAACTTCCTATGACTTCCAAACCTTCAAACGGCGAGTATCGTGATATATCGAACTTTAACTTGACCAAATTTCCGACATTTTCTCTAGCTCTGGAAGTAATCTTAGTAGTCCTTTGCGCACCATAGGTATATATATATATATATATATATATATATATATATATATATATATATATATATATATATATATATATATATATATATATATATATATATATATATATATATATATATATATATATATATATATATATATATATATATATATATATATATATATATATATATATATATATATATATATATATATATATATATATATATATATATATATATTTATATATATATATATATATATATATATATATATATATATATATATATATATATATATATATATATATATATATTTTTTATATTTTATTTTTATATTTATATATTTTAATATATTTTATATATATATATATATATATATATATATATATATATATATATATATATATATATATATATATATATATATATATATATATATATATATATATATATATATATATATATATATATATATATATATATATATATATATATTATTATTAAAATTTGCAATTTAAAAGTGTCCATTTTCTCTTTATTTTATAAATTTTTTTTAAATTTAAATTTTATAATGAAGAAGGAAAAAAATAATCTGGTTCGATTTACACTTTTTACATGTTTATATTGAACTTAAATTTAAAACGGGATGATTATGATATGACTGCGGACGTTGATGTATACATGCATTAGCCTTAACAACTTCTCTGATGCTGCTTCATCATCTGCATATATATTATGGTAAATTTTTTATTTATTCTTCAATGACATCGACTTTTCGAATTAATATAACGAAAAATACGACCCATTGTTAATTAAATTCTTTATATTCAGAACAGATTGTCATTTGTGCGTATTGAGTGTTTTAGATTTTTATTATCATAAACCTTGAATTTTTTGTTGTGCTTCACCAGATAAACCCTCCCTAAAGTACGATAATTTAACTGTGCCTTCGCAACAAGATGAGGAAGACAATCTAAATTCAGATTCGACACTTATTTATAATAGAATATTTTACAATTCAAAAAGGTACATTATCAAATATATATATATATATATATATATATATATTATATATATATATATATATATATATATATATATATATATATATATATATATATATATATATATATATATATATATATATATATATATATATATATATATATATATATATGAATGCATGTTGGTGCATTTATGAGCTGTCCAAAAAAAAAGTTTTTCTTAATTTTTTACATACTCATAATTTTTTTATTACATGCTAAGAGTACATTTGATTTTTCCAATAATGAAATCAGATGATGTAAATATTAAACCCTATGTGCAAAGATGTTAGTTTGTTTGTCGTATCATAAAATTGTCAATTGACTAACGAAATTTATCCATTTCAGTGTAATATAAAGTCTTATTTTGAAAATTGTCAGATTTAGTTTCTTCATATGTGCTAAATAGAGACTTACTTAGATAAAAATTAGTTTAAAAATGTCAATTTGGTGGGTTTTTAAAGTTAATAGAAACATTTTCAATGAAATAAATATATTTTATCACTAAACTCACTTATCGTAATACACGATCTCAAAGCTTAAGTTGTTATCTCTGGCCAATTATGACTAGCCTGAGTAAAACATCTTATTAGGTGTAAATTTATTTCGGTGTTTCGCATGCACTTCACAATATTGTATGTAATCTGAATAAATAATGCAGTTTTTTTTCACTTTTTCATAAAGATCTTATGAATTGTACTGAAATTTAAAAAATAAATGTTACATTATTCCCACTCAATTCAGCTGGAGTACCCCAAATACATATAATATATATATATTATATATATATATATATATATATATATATATATATATATATATATATATATATATATATATAATATATATATATATATATATATATATATATCAGGCTTGGGGCCAAGTACACATTGCAGTACTTAGTTAAATACACACACTGCTGAATTGTTCAAATACAAGTACGGAAAATATGAATTGTACTTAAGTACAAGTACATTTCATATATATATATATATATATATATATATATATATATATATATATATATATATATATATATATATATATATATATATATATATATATATATATATATATATATATATATATATATATATATATATATATATATATAACGCAGATTAATAATTTAGTCGAGTTAGTTCCATCAATTTCACGTATGACTCAAAACAATAATATAATAACATTCCGCTCTTAAACCTCCTTATGTCAAAATGATACTAATATTTCTTTCAAAATCTATAGAAAACCCATTTCTTGTAATCAACTCCTGCACGCTTTTACCGATCACCCCAATTATATAAAACAGAACATCATTTTCAATACCTTTTCCCTGTCTCTAAGATTTACCGATCCCATTTTTTAAGATGAAGAAATTACTTTTATATATCACCAGTTTCTCTCCCTAGGATATACACATTGTTTCATCTCTAAGCACTATCATAAAGAATTATCACATTTATACAATAACAATTATCCAGAACCTCGCTCCCATCCTTCTAATAAACTTATGCAGAATCCCTTGCTTTTGTACGGTTTTCTTTGAATTCTTTATATGAAATTCATCTTGTTTTTACCTTTCCCGACAAGTTGGCTTATTCTTTAACTTCTAATTCCACCTCTCATATAGAAAAATCGGGGGAAGTTTACAAAGTGCCTGCGACATTTGTCAGGGTTCTTACTTCGGTGAAACCATAAAAACTTTGAATACCCGCATTGAATAACATAAGACCGACATCAGGAGATATAACCATAGCAACGCCATATTCCTTCATATCACTCAACAACATATAATAAATTGAAATAACACTAAATTTATTTTTTCATCCAATTCAAAAAATCTCAATCGGCTTGTGGAGTCCTTTATAAAATATACAAAAAAACTTTAATCTTTCTACAGTTTTTTTTGAAATTTTTAAAAATCTATTTTCAAAAAATATCTTCATCTTACGCCATCCACCCTTAAATAGTTTATTTGTTACTATAGTTTGAAAACACCTTTTATCGTACTTCCCGCGTGTTAAATTGTCTCCACTTTCCTATTTCTTCTCATTAGTGTCTCTGATGAGGGAACAATAATTTTAGCTCCGAAACGTCACACAGTCTTTCTTTTTAATCTCCACCTTTATGATTTTTTTTACTCTTTGTTAACTCGTTTTAGTGTTTTACTTCTTACTCTTTTAATTTAGTGGTTTTAAATATATATATATATATATATATATATATATATATATATATATATATATATATATATATATATAATATATATATATATATATATATATATATATATACAGGGTGTTACAGGACCTCACGGTAAAACTTGTAGGACCGATAGGTCATACAGAGATGAACATTTTTTTTGTTAAGGTACATATACCTCATAACCGCAGTTCTGAGCATCGGTTCGAGGTGCGCGCCACTTCACGTAACATTGTCCAGGTTTGTTGTTCTGCTTCGTGTGCGTATAGACATGCTTACTGGTACGTCAGCGTGGTGTTGGACGGATAGCATTAAAAATGGACGAGTTACATGAACTGACCGACATGATAATGTGTTACGGTGAGGCCAGAGAAAATGGACGAGAGGCTCGTCTCATATACGAACAACGTTATCCTAATACTTATGCTGCAATCCATCGCCTCCAACGGGAAAGAGGAATCCTTCGTCCTTAGAATGTTGATGGTAAAAGACGTATTGTGAGGACACCGGTCTTTGAGGATGACGTGATTAAGAGATTCAGCGAGAACCCGTCATCCAGCACGCGTGCCGTGAAGCATGGCATAGGAGTAAGTCACCTGTACATATAAGGCTCTTCGTGAAAACAACCTACATGTGTACCACTTTCAGGGTGCTTAGTCACTGGGAACAGCCGAATATGAACCTCGTATGCACTTTGTACGTAGGTTCTTTCATCTCTGCTAACAATACCGTCTTATTCACGTACATGTTATTCACAGATGAAGCCTACTTTACTCGTGACGGCTATTTCAACAGCAGAAATAGCCATGTCTAGGGCTATGAGAATCCATATGCGGTTACTGTTCGTCATCACCAACAACGATTTTCCTTGAACATCTGGGCTAGAATTGTTGGCCGACATTTGTTGGGACCTGTAATCCTGCCAGCAAGGCTGACGGGAGCTACGTACCTACAGTTCCTGCAGACTGTACTTCCGTACCTACTGGACAACGTACCTCTTGCGATGCGCCAATAACTCTGGTTTCAGTATGATGATTCCCCATCACACTTCTATATCAATGCGCGGGTTCAACTAACCGTCAAGTTTGGGAAATATTAGAGAGTGATGTGTATAGCCTGTTACGTTGCCGTCGCGTTCAACTGACCTGATTCACCTTGACTTTTATCTTTTTGGACATGTTAAAGGTATGGTGTTTGAAACTCCAGTTACTCTAGAGCTCAGCTGATTACCCTTATCAATGATGCGTTTCACCACATCACAAAGAATCCTGCCATACCCAGCAGAGTTGTACGGTCGTTGCTGTAACGGTATCAGGCATGTAATTAGGCATAGGGCAGACTGTTTGAATACACATTGTTATGTAAACATGCCTTTCAATATAATGTATTGTGTACAACTTTCTATTCCATTTTCTAACCGTACGGGTGAGCACACGAATCCATGCGCATAACTCCGAGACGACTGGTTGAGGTGGGTGGTATATGATATGTACCTTAAAAAATGTTCATCTCTGGATGACCTATCTGTCCTAGAAGTTTGTCGGTGAGGTCATGTAACAAACTATATATATATATATATATATATATATATATATATATATATATATATATATATATATATATATATATATATATATATATATATATATATATATATATATATATATATATATATATATATATATATATATATATATATATAGTCATCAACATTTAAAATTATACTATTGAGATCTATTCCTAATTTCTGAATTATTGTAAGCAGTATAGTAAAATGTACAAGAATTTAAAGTAATTAGTGAAAGTAAAAATTATGTGTGATAATTAGTGTTGGTAAAGTCGAAGGAAAGGAGGCTATCGAGATAGTAATTGATGATGAGAGAGGAGAAAATTTAACATTTCAAGTACTTGGTGAGGAGTCTTTACGAAGAGTGGAGGGTAGGTGCTAGAAATGGATGAAAGAGTACATAAATATGGAAGAACAATTTAGCCGTTATATTCTATGATTAAAGAGCAGTTTGTAAATCTAAAAGTGAAAAGGACTATTTTCAACAGCATATTAACATATATACTGTTATATGGGACAGAGATGCTTAGTTGCATAGCTAAGGATGAAAAGAATATTGATGTGGCGGAGAAGAAAGTGTTGTGGGAAAAACGAGAAAAGACGAGTTTTTGATAAAATGAAAGTGACGTCGGTGCTGAATAAGGTGGATTCAGTATAGTTAAGGTGCTGGAGGCATTCGAAAAGGATGCCGGATAGATATGCAAATAGAAGATGGAGAAGGACGACCGGTAAAGAAATGGGGGGACTGCTTGGAGGATTCTCTGAGAAGACATGGGTTACCTTCTATGAGTAAATTGGAAGAAGATTTAGTTATTCAAGATAAAACCTCAGGGAAGATTATGTTTGTGCCTTTGACAGGCTGTGGACTTTCCTGAGGGCAAAAGTAAGATGTAAGTAAAAAAAAAAATATTTCAAAAACGAATATTAAGCTCTTATTAATTCTGTAAGAATTGTTAATATTTTATTCCCAAACCTGAAAATTAAAAGCATAATTATATTTATTGTTGCATTTCACAAACATTACAGTTTCATAATTCTTTTCAGTCAACCGACATCTGTCAGTGTGAAAGTCATTCCCCACGATAGTAAGGGTTCTTGTCACAGGTGCAGAAGATGCAGGAATATTTCTGTATTAGCCCTGCTAGTGTTGGAAATATCACTTCATGATTTTCCCAATATGTCAGGACACCTCTTTCTTATGAAATACAAGGTTACCTGAAATATTTCTTTATTTCATTATTTGCGTTTGTTTTGCGTCTAGCGAGTGTTGAGTTGAGGAACCCATAAAGTTGAACAATTTTTTTCTTTTTGGTGGAGGATGTCCTGATCTTAATTCTGGTATTTCCTACGACAACTCAATATCGATGTTAGAAGCTTTGCAGATTCTTTGAAAATAAACGTTGCTGTCGCTAATAAGAAAGATCGTGGCTTACTTATTTTTTCCTCTTCAAAACACCTAAGATTCTTTTTTAAAAATTTAAATTTTTTTTTTTTTTCATATAACTACGAGTAGACACAATTGAATGGATTTTAAGTCCGAATACCAATGCACTATTATATTTTGACTGCATCTTCTCAAGATTATACTTCAGTCTTCGAACACGTTGTTAATTAAACATTGACGAAGCAGAGTTTTGCTGTTGAGCACAGTCAGTGACATCTTCTAACAGCTCAAAAATTTCTAGCAAGTATTTAAGAATATTTCGGTCATGTGCTTCAAGAGTTCGAACACTTCTGAACATCATTTTTTTCTGAAATTGGCAAAATGGATCTGATAATTTTTATTTCAGAATTCCAGTGAGTAGCACAATAATATTCAAATAAAAAATTTCTCTTAGAACATCTTTAGCTATTGTCAACTTATGCACGAAAGATACCATCTTTGAAATATTTCCCAGTTTCGGTAGCTTTTTTTATAACCATAATTTACTACTAACTGCAAAGTATAAACAAAGCTGGAATTTGGTTTCGTTGTTTGTCCTTCATCATATTCCTCCATAAGTCTATGACTCTTACGGAAACGTTTACAAGTTAATACAACACTCTCTAACACCAGTTATCTATGTAATGAGCTATAACTTCTAAGACCTTACATTACGATTGGATCAGACATAAAGTGTGAGAGAAAGATTCAATGCATTCCAAAGTATTTTTTTTAATATCAGCTGTGAGCAGCAAGCACTTGTCCTATAATACTTTGTTTACTATATATGTTTGCGTGTTGGTATCTAATATTGAGGATCGACTGCATTTATTAAATCATGAAGTTAAGAGTTGTCAATAAATGATCTTTTATTTTATCAATTTAACTTGTACTTAATGATACTTAAAAAGATTTTCTAAGTATATTTGGCTAAGTACAAGTATTTTTGATTTTCGAAGTTACAAGTACAAATACTTGTTGTTATCTCTAACTGTTAACTAACTGTTGTTATCCCATCTCTAACTCATCCTTTAATACCAATTTTTATACGGGAGTGATTAATTCTATTATTTCAACTAGGATCCAAGCCTTATATACTGTACATATATATATATATATATATATATATATATATATATATATATATATATATATATATATATATATATATATATATATATATATATATTATATATATATATATATGAGGGGAAGTCAAAAAGTTCGCGGAAAAGAACAAAAAAATCAATTTTTAATAAACAAGAATAAACATAATGCAGTTATTTTTCAACATAGTCTCTCTCTAAGTAAATACATTTTAGAAGGCTGGTTTTCCATCTATTTAATCCCTTTTTGAAGAATGTTTCGCCTCTCGTATTGAATCAGTCTGAAATTGCACTTTTTGCTCTGTACACATTCTCAAATTAGGTACCTTTGAGGTAGTATTTCAGTTTTGGAAATAAAAAGAAGTCAGATGGGGTGGGATCAGGGCTCTAGGGTAAATGGATTAATATTTCCATAAACCTTTTTCAAGCCTTTTTCTTATGAAGCTGTCCACTCAAGGAATTTTATGACATCCCTCACCTCAAAATTCAGGTTTTTCATGGCTAAAAAAAAAAAATAAGACGATTTTTTTTTAAAGAAAATTGCACAACACAATGACCGATGAATGAATGAAATAGCCTGTTGGATAACGTCATTATAGACTGGAGAAATTATTAATCATGTTTTATTGTATTTTCGCAAGAACACTTTTCTGTCTACTTTTTGGACATAATATTATATATATATATATATATATATATATATATATATATAATATATAATTATATATATATATATATATATATATATATATATATATATATATATATATATTATATATATATATATATATATATATATATATATATAACATCATATCTCGTCACGCGCTTGCCTTTTATACTTGTCTTGTATACTGTACAGTTGTATTATATTTGATTAATTAATTTTTTTTTTTTTTTTTTTTTTTTTTTTTTTTTAAATTACAGTACTTTTGCATTTTACATACTTGTAAGAATTCACGAATTACCAGCTTGTTACGCACCCAAACTGTAATTAATAGTATTAAAAATAATAAGAAATTAATATTTAGATTATATTTCTACTACTATATATATATATATATATATATATATATATATATATATATATATATTATATATATATATATATATATATATATATATATATATATATATATATATATATATATATATATATATATATTATTTTCTCTTTTATTTTTGTCTTATGCTTGCGCAGAGTCAGACAAAGGAAATAAAGGTAATGTTTTAAATTTAACCTTTATTTTATGAATGTAATTTTTTTTCTTAATTTTATTCATCATTTTATATAAATGAAATGTAACGAATGTCAAATTCCTTTTTACTTACGGACATTTAGGCCATTATTGTTCGCTACGCAAAACTCGATTTTCTAATTTTCTCATATATATATATATATATATATATATATATATATATATATATATATATATATATATATATATATATATATATATATATATATATATATAATTGCTTCCGTGGGAGTGGTCCCTCGGAGTGTGCAGAGCGCATAACCGAGGTGATTCTCTAACATGGAGGGCGTATATATATATATATATATATATATATATATATATATATATATATATATATATATATATATATATATATATATATATATATATATATATATCGTGACATAACGGTAGAGTGATTTACTTAGGTGCTTCAAGGCGTTGTTTCGATCCTTCATGCATGTGAATCCAAGAAAGAAATTTTCTAAAAAATTTCCTACCTTCAATAGGGTAATGCCCGTGTGCTGTCAATTTTTATTTTTAATATATTTATAACATCTTAACATTGGCCGAGCACCGGAATTTTCAGCACAGCACCAATATATATATATATATATATATATATATATATATATATATATATATATATATATATATATATATATATATATATATATAATATATATATATATATTATATATATATATATATATATATATATATGAGATAGCCGACACACTGAGGTTTGTGTGTGGTGCGTGTAATGATTAGAGTTGTAAGTGAATAAAAAACGACGGTTTTTTATTTTAAAAAAAACATGATGAATAAAAAACAACTGATTTTCCTGTTTTTTTTGTTTTTTTTTTTTTTTTTGTTATTTTTCTTTATTTTATCAAATTTCTTAACTAATAAAGAATTGTAAACAGTATTTACCTATTTAATTATACTGTAAAAAA
The DNA here is from genome assembly GCA_009176605.1 of Armadillidium nasatum. Classification (NCBI taxonomy): domain Eukaryota; kingdom Metazoa; phylum Arthropoda; class Malacostraca; order Isopoda; family Armadillidiidae; genus Armadillidium; species Armadillidium nasatum. The sequence goes on along the minus strand of SEYY01014178.1, from coordinate 200,627 downwards.
TAAGTACCGTAGCTACATTAAAAATAAAAATGAAAAAAAAAAAAAAAAAAAAATATGCCAAGTTTATTCAATATTATACTCCTTACCTTACCAGGAGTAAAAACTGAAGGATTTACATGAAATGAAAATAATCATATGAGAAATGAGTCATATGACTACAATGTATATCCTATTTACTTACAAAAATAAAGAAAATTGTAACTAGTATGTTAAGGCCCAACTAAAGTTACCAAATTTCTAAAGAACTATCAAGGGCCTCATTAAATTCCTGTTCTACTGTTTCTGCATCTGAATCCTCAGACCTATTTCCAATCATGGCCTCTACTGATAAATCTGATTCCCCATCCTCATATGCTATATTTGAGGAAGAGGAATCAGACTCTGACTCAAAGCTATGGACAGAGGTGTCTTTAGATTTGGTTTTATCAGACTTCAATGTTCTTACAGAGAAACCTGAGCTACCTGGCTGAGAACTCTGGCCGATAGTGCATGTGGTTTCAGTGTGATGAATTTGATTACTAGTTTGACCACTACCAACTTCAACATAAATTTGAGAACAGTTACCGGAAAACTCTGGTTGCTCCGTCTCCGTCTCTGTGAACTTTAGGAAAGCAAGCGGCCGGGTGGCATTCCTCCCCGAGTTTTTAAGAGTGTGCTTCTGAGCTGGCTGAGTCCCTCTTTCAACTTTTCTCTCTTGGTCTCAATACTTGTGCTTTCATTCAGTGTTGGAAGCGTTCATTAGTTCAACCTATTCCAAAGAAAGGTAGCCTTTCGGATCCTTCTAACTATTCTCTTTGCTTTTTTTCTAATCCTTCCATTTTGACTGTTGTTGATGGGTGCGACTTCTTCTTCATTTCCTGTCGATAATGGTGTTCCTTAGGGTTCTGTTTTGTCTCTTACTCTATTAATACTTTTCATTAATGATCTTCTCAGCTACTCATCTAACCATATCGATTCATATCCGATGATTCGATCATCCATTCTTCTATTCATTTCAAATCTGATACCTCTTTTGATCTGATTGGAATTTCCCAGTGGGGTCATCTAAACCTTGTGAAATTCAACAATTTAAAAACTCAACTTCTAGAAATATCTAAGACACCTCCTAACTTTTTTATCTCTTTCGATGGTTCTCCCGTCTCTCCTGTTGAAGATATAAAAATCTTTGGTCCTAACATGAACACAAAAATATCATGGAAACCAATATCACAACGGTTGCTTTGAATTCTTTTTAGACTGATAATTCTCTTTTTACTCTTCTTAGTTACTCCAACTATAAAAAGATCTTATTGGTTCTTGTTTGGAGCACTGTTCTCATATTTAGGTTACTTCCAGTGCCAATCGTCTTTTCGATAAAAAGATTCCAACACTGAGAGACTCAAACTTATTACTTTCTAATTTCCTTGACCTTTATATTTTCATCTGTGCTATCTCAATTTCGTATGTATACAGACCGATATTCTTGAGGAATCTGAATTCTGAAGTGGCACCACAATTAGAACACCCTCGATGTCCAAGTAATGCACTTTCGTCACACTAATTTGGATTATATATTATAAATTTATATTTGAGCTCAGTTGAAACTACATACTTAGAGCATATGCAGAATTCTTCTTTCCAATCACTTCTGTTCTGTGGAATTTTTTTTCTATCTTCTTTATCTTCTGCTTAGATTAATTTATCTTACTTTAAAGTCTGCGTTTGTGTTCGTTATATTGGATAGAATTCTGTTTGTGAGTGAGTGTAGGAATTTTTTAAAGAAAATTATCAAATAGGAAATTGGTCAGTCAGGCATATCGGTAGATTTTATTTTATTTTTCTATAAGCATTGTTCAAAATGCATAAAAGAAATTGTAGTAGACTAAAACAAATATTCGTTTGAGGAATTAATTATAGTTGATTCGACGGTGTGGGATCAATAATCGGCTGATTTTGTAATAGAGGGTAATAAATTATTCTGGTACAGTTTAAAAGAATCACTCTAGAAGCAATTTAAGAATTTCAAAAGACGTTTCAGAAATACTTTTTTTTAAACAAACATAGCAGCAATATGTCATTAAGGCAATTGTTTCTTACTATTAGTAAACACGCAACAAGTACAAAGAAAAGGAAAACATTCAGGCAATTAGATAGATAGATAGATAAATAGATAGATAGATAGATGGATAAATAGATAGAGAGAGTGAGAGAGAGAGAGAGAGAGAGAGAGAGAGAGAGAGAGAGAGAGAGAGAGAGAGAGAGAGAGAGAGAGCAGCAACACATTCATAGGTAGTGGGGTAATTGATTTCTATTTCAACTGTTTGAAAATATCCTGTAAATATTGATTTTGGAATAATAATAAAAAATTCAAGTTATTAATATTAAAATATTCATTTGGAGCCTTGACAAATTTTCCTTACTTTATATTTACTAACTTACCACACATCATATAAAGCATGAAAATAATTCATCATTACAACTACAGGCATACCTTATGCTATATATGGATTTCTGACAAATTCTTGTATAGAGGAACATGCAACTGAGTATTTTAAAATACTTTTATGTGCACATATGCATAGTACACTCACACACCCCATGTATATAATATATATATATATATTATATATATATATATATATATATATATATATATATATATATATATATATAATATATATATATATATATATAATATATATATATATATATAATTATATATAATATATATATATATATATATATATATAATATTATATATATATATATAATATATATATATATATATATATATATATATATATAATTATATATATATATATATATTTATATATATATTATAATATAATAGATTTGTTCCTAAGGGAACCTTATTTGAATTATTAAGCATAATGCTAATAACGTAGGAAGCAACATTATAAATTATAAATCCATTTTCAGTATTTTCTGAAAGAAAATCACAAATAAATTAATAATAAATCACAATATGGATGACAAAAAAATAATAAAAATTTAAGATTAATGATAAAGCAAACGATAAAGTTATATACACAGGTTATAAATTACAAATGGCAAATTGTGAAATGAATGTAGTCGGTGTTTGTGAATATTAAGTTAGTTGGTTATAGGCGAGAAAAAAAAAAAAGAA
>SEYY01014178.1:177500-180000 GCA_009176605.1 Armadillidium nasatum | reverse complement strand
ATATATATATATATATATATATATATATATATATATATATATATATATATATATATATATATATATATATATATATATATATATATATATATATATATATATATATATATATATATATATATATATATATATATATATATATATATATATATATATATATATATATATATATATATATATATATATATATATATATATATATATATATATATATATATATATATATATATTGTATATTTTTGGAGAATCTGGTTTTTATAATGAAAAGCAACACAAAAGGTCTGAACATAATGGCGATAAATAAAATTCTTAAATAAAAATAGTTGTTTTATTGAGTTCCAAACACTTATAATAAACGACGTTTCGGGAATTTTCTCTTTCCCATCATCAGGGTCTTAAAGTTATTTATAATATATATAAATCTTCGATGGTAAATTATTTTGCAAATATAAAAAATAAATTTATAACAGAGAGCACTTTTTTATTAACCAGAACAGGATCAACACATATCTAAAATAAGAGTAGCTGGAAAGGACCGCTGTCATTATTAAGTGATGGCTTGAGACTGAAAATATGAATGAATTCTAGTATTTTTAATTCAAGTAGTTTGGTTGGTTTGTGTGATGATGGAGAAATGGTTAGGGTCTATATGGTGGTCTTTACTATGGCTATGATTTTTAATGCTGGAGGGATTAGGAGATGTGAATCATTTCACCTCTCCTAACCCCTACACTAATGACTTTCAAGCTCACCAAATCTCTCTCACATCATTTTCCTCATCTTGATTTACGTTTTTCTTATCGCTCTCCTCTTAAAATTTCTTCATTTTTCCACTATAAATCTTTAAGAATTCATCCACATTTCCATTCTTAAACCTTCTCTCAATAGTGACAGTGGCCCATTCAAACTACAACTTAATTGATTTAATATTTTATTTCCTTTTATTTGATTTTTGTTTTTATTTTTATTTATATTTCTATATTCTAATGTTGTTTTATTTTAGTTCCCTGTGTCTGTTTGTTTTTAATATTTCTGTTCTTTCTACAGATAAAAAAAAAAAATTTTTTGTTTAAAAACGTCGTCAGGAAAAGTAGTCGACAGGTCAAAGGGCCGACACGTCATTAATAAAATTTTCTCACTTGTCCAAAACGTGTGGTAGGAAGATTCCGCTGGGACTCTCAACTCTGACGTTTATTCAGGGGCAGTTCTAGCTGGTTACTTTATGTACCATCAGTGGAGTAGTGGTTAGCGTAATTTCTTACCACCTAAGAGGCTAGGGTTCGAATCCTCATTAGTAAAAGTATATATATATATATATATATATATATATATATATATATATATATATATATATATATATATATATATATATATATATATATATTAATATATATATAGTGAAAATTGCTAAACTGCAATTTTACATCGCATCCTATTAAATAATGCAATATAAATATATTTTATATATCAAGATATGTTGTAAACTAATATAAATTTATTTTTATTTTTAAAAAGTTTTTAAATATAATAAACAGGAATAAAAAAAGAAATAATGAAAAGAAATAAAATATAACTTTATCATTTCAGAGATTATAAATAATTATTTTTGTTTTAAAGAGAAACTACTATAAAGTGAGAGCCAATAGGAAGGCCGAAGACAAATTCAAATACAATTTTCATTCTCTTCATTGACCAATAATTTGGTCACTTCTTTATTCTTTTGTCTCAAGTAGTATATATATATATATATATATATATATATATATATATATATATATATATATATATATATATATATATATATATATATATATATATATATATATATATATATATATATATATATATATATATATATATATATATATATATATATATATATATATATATATATATATATATATATATATATATATATATATATATATATATATATATATATATATATATATATATATATATATATATATATATATATATATATATATATATATATATATATATATATATATATATATATATATATATATATATATATATATATATATATATATATATATATATATATATATATATATATATATATATATATATATATATATATATATATATATATATTAATCTTTAAGTATTGTATCGGTATCGGTATCGGTAAAAATTTTGTATAGGAGTAACGTATCGGAATCGGTAGTGGTTTCGGCAAGCATCGCCATATTTTTAGGTATCGGGTATCGGTATCGGAAAAAATTTTGATATCGCTCCATCCCTATATATATATATATATATATATATATATATATATATATATATATATATATATATATATATATATATATATATATATATATATATATATATATATATATATATATATATATATATATATATATATATATATACGCCAGACTTAACCACTATGCTCAATCTTACAGGTACTCTACTGGTAAAGTCTGAAGCACACTCCCTTCACCTATTTTCTCAATTTCCTATGACTTATACA